>PVKB01007082.1:0-30075 GCA_004027205.1 Ctenodactylus gundi
ATAAGACAGGTGCAAAACGAAGACAGCTGTTATTAACTACGGCCCAGCATCACACCCTGGGAAGTTCTCTAGTGTAGTAAGACAAAACATTTAAAATGCAAAGATTTTAAGTGAAGAAATAAAACTATCACTATTCACTAACAAAAGTATCATGTATCTACAACATATAGAACAATGACTCTAAGCATTAATAAGAGACTTTAGCGAGCTTTCTGGATGCAAAGCTGGTATTTTTAAAATAATGATATTCTTTACTGCATGATTTCCCTAGTATGAGAAACCCAGAGTATAAATAAGTACTTGAGTCAAACAGGTGAGATGTTAAGAAGCAGGGAGAGGAATATGTAGAGGAAAAAAAAGGGAACAGGGGAGGGTGTGGCATGGCGAGAAAGGGGGACGGGACGTGAATGCGAAGTTGATGTGATAGCTATGTGCACCGGTGCCTCGAGTCAATGTAGCCATTGTGTACCACAAACACATACCTATCAATTAAAAACGGGCGGAAAAATGTCATGCCATAGAAGATGCATGGCCACTGATCCCACTCACAGTGTGTCCTCTTGCTGGGGACAGGCTTGCCCCATCTTACTTGTCTTTCTCTGGGGTAGTTCTGGAAGTCCTCTTTCCCAAGTGCCTCTAGGTGTACTGCTGCGGCTGCCTCAAAGTTCTGAATCAATTTAAAATATTGACCTCTCGTGGTTATTTTGATTTCAAGAACAAGCAGAAGTTGTATGGTGCCAGGTCCAGTGAATAAGGTGGGTGAGAACACATCATGAAGTTTCTGTAAGTTTGCCCTACAAGCCTGGGCTCAGGAGCAATATTTACTGTATATCTGGTCCCATCTTGTAAGAGCACTCTCGGGGGATGGGCTTTCTGAGTTCTTTCAGAGGGTGGGAAAATATGATGACATGGATGTGTCTGAAAGGAGGGAAGTATGTTGAAGAGGATCGATGATATTCTTATATACTATCTCTTCACATAAAATACCAAAATTTATGAAAGACACATTTCATGACAGCATCAAAAAGTATCACTATATAGGAGTTTGGCTTCTAAGAAATTGTATTAAGGAATTTTGCACATATGTAGACCAATGTCAGCAGTCTGTGCATTGACTCTTCAAGTCACCTGTGGAAGAATTAGAATCCTTACAACTCAGAATTCCCAGGCTATGAATGGAGTATGTGGCTTCCCTTATTCAAGTTCTTTCACTGTTTTACAATGACGTTACTTTTCCAAAAATGTTACAGAGCTTACCTTGTAGAAGTCTTCTCAGCTATTTACCAGGTGCTTTATTACTGATGCTGTATGCAATGTTAAAGAAAAACATGTACAGAATAGTCAAATTTCAATACAATTAAATTTTCTTGGTTGTTAAAGGACATTCTCAAGGGAGATTGGCATTTTAAAACCTGTGATATGTTGTAGTAAATAATAAGATGACTAATAGAGGGGTTGGAGGAATGGCTCAGTGGTTAAAGTGCTTGCCTTGTAAGCACTAAGTCAAGTGCTAAAGTACCCGAGTTTGATTCCCCAGTACCATATAAGCTGGGTGTGGTGGCGCA
This sequence comes from Ctenodactylus gundi, assembly GCA_004027205.1. Taxonomy (NCBI): domain Eukaryota; kingdom Metazoa; phylum Chordata; class Mammalia; order Rodentia; family Ctenodactylidae; genus Ctenodactylus; species Ctenodactylus gundi. The sequence goes on from PVKB01007082.1 coordinate 1,566, forward strand.
TGCCTGTAATCCCAGCAGTCAGGGAGGCTGAGACAGGAGGATTGCTGTGAGTCCAAGGCCAGTCTCGGCTCCATAATGAGTTCAGGACCAGCCTGGGCTATAAACCGAGACCCTCTCTCTCTCTCAAATAAAGATGACTATTAGAGCACAGCCTGGTGCCACTGGCTTGACTCGTGCTAAGCCACCATAGCTTCCGGAATCAGTGGACAAGTCAACTCAATGATTAAAGTAAATTACTTCATATGAAAACCTTTGAGTTCAGAAATCTCTGAAAAAGATTTTGGGGATCCCTAGGAAGAGCTGACTGTGCTTGGAAAACCATAGCCATGGAAAAACTCATGCCGTGTGAACCAGGAAACGTCTATAAACACGTTTGCAGAGAATTTCTCATTGTAGCCCCAACTTGGAAACAACCCAAAGTACTTCAACTGTAAATTAATAAATCAGCTATATGTATTATAATCTATGCTAAATGGAATAGCAATGAGATATCTCATAGCTAATAAGTAATGGAACAGTATGCAAGGATACCACACCCAAGAGAGCATATCTGAAGCCTCAGCCACTCCTTCGGGTTGTGAAGGCAGAGCACAGGCTTTATTTATTCTCCTTAGGTCCAGGAAAGAGCTGGTTCCAACAATAGAGGGCCAGCTTTTTATTTCCTGGTCCTGGGGAAACGTTTGGAATTTTTATGACTTTTGAAGACTAGCAGTAGTTTAGCAACCAAAAGGGGATGTGTCTGCTGCTTTGTGTGCTTCCAGACAGGAAGATCTGTTCAATTTCAGCGATTCTGTCTTACAAAAATAAATAGAAAAGTACTAGGGTATAAGTATATATTGCTTCTGTGACAAAAAAAAAAAAAAAGAAACAACCTGACTGCCCAGTGGTAAGGGGATGATGGTTCATCTGTGCAATACTGCACCGCTGTCATTTGAATAAATTACATCAATATGGTTTGATCTACACTCTCAGTCATTGCTCTATGCCGTGGCTCAGAAAGCTTATATTACAAAGAGTTGTCAATTTTTAGAATAATAGAATAAAGGACTAAAATAAAAATAGCTCTCTAAGAACAAAAAAGCAGGTTCTTCCTATGCAAAGACTAATGGTAGTGAAGCTGTCTCACCTTTCTGGGCTCCTGCGTCCGGGAATTTAGGACAGAGAGGGACAGTAGGCACCCAGGGCTAGCCAGAGCCGCCTGCCTTGAGCTCAGGTGGCAGAAGTGGGAAGAACGCTGGAATCGAGCCAGGTAGGTGAAGCGAGGAGATGAAAGGTCATCACTTTCTCTCAACAGCTGAGCAGAGCGGGAAACGGATGCAGAACTGGGGTTAAGGTCTACTGACGAAGCTGGGATTTACCCAGGTCTCAGAGGCCTGGTGGGACTGGACAGCAGGTGGTTTAGGGATTAGGAGGACTTGAGCCAGAACAACCTGGATTTGGGAATTCTGGGCTCTTTCACTATAAATGAGGCAATGGTCTATTATACCATTCATAAAATAAAAAGAATGATACCTCCTAGGTGTGATGAAAAGTGCAGTGACGTGTATGAAATACATAATGTAGACACTCAACAGTGGCATTACTGGTGCCTTTGGGTGCATGCCCATTCGCCACAGATGCTCAGCAGAGACAACAGTTGTCATCAGGATCATGGTGATGTTTTAGTCTCCTATGGCGACGAAAAACAAGAGGAGAAATTTCTCTCTGCCCTCCTTGCTCCTGTGTGCAAACCTGGAGCCTCCTGTTTCCCTCTTTTTTAAAATTATCTCTGCATGCAGCTGAGGAATGCAGCCTGTGCACAGTTCACATGGCAGGAAGCCCGAGGAAGAACCCACCACAACGGTGGCCCAGTGATAACTGGCATTGATTCGTTTACGCACACGGATTATGTGTGTCCTGTGCCAATGAAGGCATGGGGATGTGGAGACAAGTTTAGGTATCTTGCTCAGAGCTGAGTTTTGATTCACTCTGTGTGTGTGTGTGTGTGTGTGTGTGTGTGTGTGTGTGTGTGTCTGTGTGACAGACCAGAAAGTGACAAAAAAGAGACAGAAAGAGAGAGAGAGAAGGCTGGATGGTTTTAGAGCAGCAAAGTGAAGAGGAAGGCAGAGCCATGAAGTTCAAACGTTAACTGTAAAAATCAGAAAGTTTTCACCTGAGCAATCATACAGAGTGGTGCTGGAAGTGTTCAGCCAGAATTACCCGCTCTGGTGAGCAGATAAGCTACCCGACTCTGCTTCGCAGGCTGCATCTGGCTGGATAAGTAGGCAGCGAGAGATGTGCAGCTGGATCCTAAGATTGAAGGGCCTACGTGCCCAAGTGGTCCTTCATCCGTCTCCTCCCTGAAGGATAAGCCACTCTTGCTTCCAAACAGAAGCAAAGCCTCCTCTTTCCAAAAGACCTTTGAAACCTCTCCTGTTCTGCCTGTCACCCTGTCACTTCCAAAAAGGAAATCTACCAACTGTCTCGCTCACATATTCACAACCCTCCCGGTCAGGAAACTCTTCTCCTGATTGTCCTTGGTGTTTTACTATAGGTGGAGTTTTCTTCCTTGCTAGAAGCAGAAATAAATGGTAAACTCCTCTTTTGACTAACATGCTGTGCACAGAACTACAGGATGCCTTTTGCTTTTCCAGGAAAAGTGACCCGACACCGTGGGGCACTTCCCAACTCTGCCCTAATCATGACCCAGCAGCTGCATCCTGTCCCCCTGTCTTCTGCCACCCATCAGTCCCTCTAACTCCAAAGAAAGGGTGGAGGAGGGTAAGAACAGACAGCTTCTCCTCAAGCATAGAGCCAGGGCAGTGTCTCCTGTCAACTAACTGACTCTCTTGTCCGTGTTAGGCCCGGTCCTTGAGATCAACCTGACTCTTTTATCCCAGCCTGCATCCTCAACACTCTGTTGCTCGCCTGTCACATGCCTTCTCTTCGTGGCCTGGTAACCTCATCACGAACCTAGCTTCTTGAAGTCTGTGTACTTGTCACGGTGGCCCTGTCAAGGAGTCACTGAAAACATCCCTCTCCGAGAAGTTGGGCCAGCCGGTTTGGGCCTAGCCACTCCCCTTCCACCACCTGAGAGTGCAAGCTGAGGGGACTTTGGCAAATTCGTGATTCCCTGGCTTCTTGATCCCAAGCTGCTGCCTCACTTGGCCTTCCTATTATGTATATTTCATAGCCAGGGCCTTTGTCACCTGGCTGAGTGCAGATGTTACTCAGATGTGACAGTGCTCCCTTTGTTCTCCTCCTCCCAGCGCATCAGCCTCAGCCCTCTTTGCCACACCACTGTGAAAAACAAATCAGCGGGCGCTCACTGGAAAGTGATGCGTGATGCCTACGAAACTCACTCTGGATGCTAAAGAGATGCTTGCGACTGGCACCTTCTCTTGACTATTGCAGAGTTGCTTGGGGTCCTGTGGCTCTGTCAGTGCACACGTAATGAGCTAGTAAGTCTTACCTCTCTCAGCCAATTGCACGGTCATTTCTGGACACACTTGTGTTTTCCTAGAGCTACAGACTCCCAAGCAAGATAGTGGCCTAAGAGTCACTGGGCCCTTCTTCAAGCTTCCAGGCATCCAAACCACTGACCCTCTGTCTGAGACAAAGCAGTGCCTATGATTCCCTTCAGTCTCATGAGATTTCCAGGGAAGGAGGGTTCTAGTCCCATTTCACAGATGAAATGTGAGGTTTGATGAGGACAAAAAGCTAGCAAGTGGTGACACTGGCCCAACATAGAACTCACATCGCAATTAGCCCTGGTGTTAGTTGTACAGAACACAGGTCAAAGTCATTGCTTTTTCTCTTACCTTTGTGCTACTCCTAATCAAAAGGAACAGGAGTAGAAAGGGACCACTGGTCCCAGAGGTAACTGAGTCTCAAGTCTGAGCTCCGAGCAGGGTTTCTTGTAAACTAAGGCAGTCTGAGTGAGGCAGCAGGTCAGACTGATTGCTGAGCTAACAGCAACCTACGCCCAGACCAAGGGGCTGCCCAGAGCATGTACCCTGCAAGCCAGGGCTTTTCTCTTCATCTTCCTGTGTGGGGAAGAAGAACAAACGCAACTGGGAAACACAAATGCACATGTCTGCACCCCAACCTGCAGCAGCTCTGGTGAGGTCTTCTTGACAGAGAAGCTGCCAGGCTAATAAGCCTGAAATTCAGATAGAAGATTCCAGGGCTCGCCCCTGAAACTCCCGACTGCCCCAGAGTTAAATCCTCAGGTTTCTGTCTTGTTTTTTGTATTTATTTTGTCCTGGGTATCCAGCCCAGGACCTTCACAATGAGCTACAATCCCAGCTCTTTTTTTTTAATTTTTTTTTTTTTTTTTTTTTGAGAAAAGATCTTACTAAGTTGCCAAGTTGGGCTTGAACTTGTGATCCACCTGCTTCAGCCTCCAAGAGTGCTGGGGTTACAAACCTGCACCTCCAGGCCCAGCAGACCCTGTCCCTTCTTGCCTCTCTGCTCCCTGAGGCACCCCACCCTAAGCTCCCAAACAGCGCTGTTAAGGCCCTTGTGGAGCACTGTGGGGTTGCGGGATTGGTTAGGCTGGAAAGCTGGTTTGCTTTCTTGTTGTTGTTTCTTTTTGTTTACTTGTTTTGTTGTCGTTTGTTTTCCATTGGCAATAAGAGCTGCTCCCCCAGTCAGGCACACTCTGTACATCTGGAGAAATGTGTCAGACGCCATCCTGGCGCCCCCTATCACTGCCACCCACCACAGAGCTGGGCTCTTCTGAGGCGGAGGAAGAGCATAAAACCACGTCACCGGGCTCCCAAGACTTGAGTGAGAGGAGGACAGAGAGAGATGGAGATGTGGGCAAGGGGAGGGATTAGTGAGGAAGACAGAGAGAAAGAGGAAGCTGGAGGACAGAGTAGAGGAGGGAAGAGCGGAAAGTGAAAGGGTGCAGAGAATGACAAAAGCAAAGGAGGAAGAGAGGATAGAGAATGCCAAGGAGACATGTAACAAAAGCTATGGGTGTGTGCCCCCTTTATGCCAAGTCTGGCTGGCTTGTGGGATTTCAGGCCCAGATGTTGCTCAGGACTGGCTGAAACTGGTAGTGGTTTTCTAGGAGAGACCCAGACTCTTCTAATAATGACAATAATATTAATAAATAAAACAGACTAATGGCAAAGGTAATTAGGTTGAAAGAAAAGCTCACTGCAGTGAGAGAGAAGCCATTCCACGTTCTGTTTGATGTCAACTGGTATCTCGTGGAGGAATTTTAAATGCCTTCAAAACATCCTGTTTTAAAGCTCCGAGGAAACTCGGGCATCTCTGGAGCCGTACAAGCTACCACCCCGCCAAACACCCACACTCCGTTTAACAGAGAAGGCTGAGAGAAATTAAATTATTTTCTCAACATCACTCAGCAAGGTAATAGCAAAATCTGACCCAGGGAAACTTTGATTTCCAATTTAAGAGGCAACTTTATAAAGCTGACAATCTGGGAGCTTCGATACTAAACAGCTCTGAGTTCTAATCCCAGCCCTGACCCTCCAGCCCAGCAGAAGAGTCTTGTTCTTTTTAGTTTCCTCTGGAATGAGAGCTTAGAGACATTTCACAATTAAAGAATGGTAATTTCTCCTGTACTTAGTATCAGTCTCTGTGAAACTCTTTTGTGTTTGGCAGGGTTCGGCCATCGCCTCCTGCCATTGTATTGGAGGTAAATGAAAACTAGAATGTATATGTGGGCAAGATTCCAAGAAGCCCTAAGTCTGAGGCCACCCAGGCTCTCACCGCAAAGGAAAAATAAATCTCTGTAAAACATCCCACTCCATGCATCCTCAAGGTAAGGGGTTTGCCCACGGGTGGAGCTGTTCCAATGCTTTCTCTCTCTTTTCCTGCCCCAGGCTCATGTTTCTTTCTCTCCAAACATTCACCCACAGTTAATCAGCATTATCCCATGAGGAAACATGGCTCTTTTAATTTAAACACACTGAAATAAAGGAAAATTTAAAATTGCATCCCCTAAGCCAGTCACACTTCAAGTGTGGGATGGGGCCAATGTCCGCCAAGTTGAAAAGTCTAGTACAGAATATTTCCATCTCTACAGAAAGTAAGCCAGTGGCTCCCCTTCTCCATGGTTTTGATTTTTGCAGTTTCAGTTACCTGTGGTCAGAGACTCCAAATATATTCAATGGAAATTTTCAGAAATAAGCAACTGAACAATTTTAAATCGCATGTTGGTTTGAATAGCTTGATGAAATCTGTCCACTCCCTCTGTCCTGCCAGGAAGGCGAATCATCTCTTTCCCATGATGTCTATGCTGTATAATCCTCTATCTGCCCCTGAGTCTCTTAGGAGCCATCTTGGTGATCGGACGAGCCATCCCAGCACCACAGTGGTGATGTGCAGGGAAACCTTGTTTTACTTGTGAATGGCCCCAGTGCCCCAGAATAATGATGCTGACAGTTTGGATATGTCAAAGAGAAACCATAACACATCTCCTTTAAGTAAAAAGGAGAAAGTTTGTTATAGGAATACATCTACAGAGTAAAAAAAAAAACCAGCATAGCCTCTATAGCTTCAGGCACCCACTAAGGGTCTTGAACACATCCCACCAGGATAAGGGGTAGGATCCCTTCTATAGTTTCATTGCTCTTCATTATATAAATGTGTATCTTACTGTCTCATCAAAAACTGTGGCAAGGCCAGCTGTTAGTTGGTCACAGATCCCTGGTTTGAGGACAGTGTGATTTCACATCCCTGCCTGGCTGCCTCTGAGTGGCTGTGGAGGCCACTGCAGGCATGTGCTCCTGCAGAGCAGGCAGCGTGCCTCCTTCCGGAGTAGCAGAGGAGTGAAAAAGAGTAACTCTACATTGCTGACTTGCTGGTCTCTTTCTTCACCTTCATCCATGACTTCCTCTGTTACTCCCTAGTGCCCCCTGTGACTGCAGGTTAAATGACTTAAATGTTGCTCATGCTCCAAGATTCTGCTGGGTTGAGAAGGTTGTTGGGTAGGGGAATTACCAAATTCCAAACTGACGCAACCTTCCTCCCTCCCACTCTGCTAGTTTCCCTTTCCTCGCCACCACCTCAATTTCAAGTCCAATGTATGTGCTAACAATGAGGCAGAAACCACAGCTCTCTGCAAACTGGAATCCAAGAGAAAAGGCCAGATTCGTGTTCCTCGACAGTTATTGGCTTCTAGAAAGAAGGAGATTGGGGGGGAGGGGAATAGGGAGGAGAAAAAGGCTTCCTCTTGCTTCCCCAGCAAGGGCTGTTTATTTTGCCAAATGAAGAAACAGAAATAAGACTAGTGGAAGATCATACCCACCTATTTTCTAAATCATTCAGAATGCTCATGTGGCTTTGCTTCTTTAGTTCCTTGTTCTTCAATAAAATTTCTTTTTAAAAAAAAAAAAAAAGGAGCTTAAGTACCTTATTCATTCATTCGCTTGTTTTTCTAAGCTAGATCTGCTCATTGGAATCCCCTGCAGTTTTTTTTTTTTAAGTACCCAATCCAAACTACAGCCTAAACAACATGAATCCATGAAGCTCTCAGAATCAGTGAATGAATGGGGCTATCGGAATAACTAGGGACTAAAGAGGGCCGTGGGGTGTCAGGCTGGGCTCTTATGTTTTGCCAAACATTCTTAGGTTATTTTGCTGTTTGTTCTAGAGTGTGGAGCTCATTTCTTTACTACCCATTCATTGAGCAAACAGTCCTTGGGCGGTGGAGACTGGGAAAGGTACTGGGTAGGCAACAGGGGTGATGTCCAAGTACAAAGGACCTCAGGGGCATGCTTCCCTTTAGAAATGCCCTGGGGACATTGAAAACCCTGATGTATTTGGGAAGTGTTGCAGAGCAACTGATTTAGAATCTCTTTTTGGGAAGGACTCAAGAACCAGCATTCCTCAAAGTATTCCCTGAAATCCCAGTACTGCAGTTTGGGGATGGAAGAAGCCTATGAGACAAACCAAGAGACCTCGCTTGGAAGAAGAGCATATCTTCCTGCCCAGGGACACAGAGCACCCTAGTGCCACAGTAGAAAAACCTGGCCCAACCAAAGGGTGTTGGTCTGAGTTCTGTCCAGAGAGGAGGTCCTCAAGTTGGTCATACCACAAACTTGAACTTGAAATTCCTCACCTCCTAACAAGGTGAAAACTTCTTTTGAAGCAAGGTGCTCCTGTGGTTATGAAGACACCATCATTCTAAGGGGGATGACCACAAGACAAGGACAGAGGCAGTCTTCATCTAATTCCACTATTTTCACTTGGCAGCATTTTGGAGAATTACCCTGAGTCAGGCACTTTGTCAGACACCAGAATGAACCAAAATAAAAAAGACTGGAGGATCCAAACCCTCAGAGGGGGATGGCCTTGGAAAGGGCACAGACCCTGGGCCTCAGTTTCCTTATTCAGAAAATGAAGGTCAAAAGAAAATAAGAATCTCTGAGGTTCCAATGTCATGTGCTTCTCTGATGCTCAGTGGAGGCTTAAAATGGAAAGCAGCTCATGAGTAATGAATATACTTTATTCTGGTGGTGCAAGGCTGGCCCAGCTGTCCACTTTTAGACGTAAAAGTAAATCCAAGTTGCATGTCCACAGCCAGCCACTTGACTCTGTTGAGACGTGTGTGTTTACCAAGCCTGGTGTAGGCAGGTGGCAAGACCCCAGCTCATTTTTGTTCACTCTTCAGGGACCCCTGTCTCCCTCTTTGTCACCTCAGGCATGACACGAGGTGAACCTCTCTACCTGTTTAGGCATTATGCCCTGCATTTCAATATAGAGAACTGTTTGTCTGTGTTGTGGTTATTTCATGTCCAAAGTTGAGCCTATTTCTTCTGCTTAACAACCCTTAGAGGTGACTCCGATGTAGTAAGGTGTCACCAGAGCAGTGTTTCTTAGAGCATGAGAAGGGCCTGCCAGACATGAGGAGATGGGTAGTGAGAGTTATGTTTTATTCTACATGATACCTATTTCCTTGTTATTCAATTCCAAAAATTTTTTTGCAAAAGAAAAGCTACATTATAATAGGAAAAGCAGGAAGTTTAAAATTAAGAAAGCACTGAATTCAAATCCTCCCTATATATAATTAGACTGAGCATTATAAAGTATTTTTCCATTTTCTACATACAAAGCAGCTACACCATATGGCTCCACCCAACATAACTACAGATAAATTTATACTCCTTTTATCTCTGTTTGCCTATAAAATAGGAGGAAAATATACATTTGACAGGCCTGTTGTGTAGCTAAAATATCATGAATGTGTCCTTATAGTACCTGAATGTACCTCTCTCGTGTAAAAATTGAATATTGATTACCTACAAAACCCTGAGCCATTGGCTCAAAGAGATTAGTCATCACTGTTTTCGTTTTACTTTGCTTGGTTTTGTTTCATTTTGTTTTGTTTTTGGTTTGTTCATTTTTTTTCTTTTCTGAGACAGGGTCTCTCTAAGTTACTAAGCTGCTCAGCCAGGGCTTGAACTCTCGATCCTTCTGCCTCAGCTTCCCATATATCTGGGATTATAGCAAGCACTAGCACGTCTGGCAACCACCCACCATCATTTTAATAAGCTCATTTATAGCAACCTGGACATTCTACTTGTCCTAAGCCCTGAAGAGTTCTCATTATACCAACAGAGAAATGGGTACCGGTGCAGTGAAGTATCAGGGACACACACCCAGGGGCAGCTTGAGCTCTGCTCTTCCAACGTGCTAGCAAAGAAAATCACAAGGGCCATGGCATGGCGACTTGATGGGGAGCAGGAGTACCTCAGGGAGAGGAGGACTGTGAGAGGAGTTGGAAGTTCTGCAAGGTTTCACTACATACATGAGGGACATCACCCTGGGGGGCTGGTTCTAGCTTTCAGGATCCTAGGGGAAGGATTCCCTCCCACTAGAGATTGTACTGGAAAGTGAGAGAAAGAGGTAAGCCACACAATCACCGTAGCCATCAGCAACCAGATGCCGGATGCAGCTAAGGCTCAGAGCCTTAATTGGGGATTAGAGGTTGAACTTTACTGATGTACACCTTGGTGGCCTCATAAATAGCTGGAAAATTCTCCGTGCAAATGCAGTGACCTTTTGTGAAGTGACCTGGAGGCTGGCCAGGCCCCAGGGAGCATCCTGCCCTGGCTGGACATTGGTAACCTGCCCATGTCTTGCCCAGTATGACACAAGTTCAGCCTTCCCTTCACCACCCTCCCGTAATGCCTACCCTGAGTCCTGGAGAACGGGGACCAAAGGACAAAAAACTCCTGCCAACTTGTACAGGGCCGTTTGATGGGACCTAGGTGAACATTAGTGACTCCATACTTCATTTCTGAGAGTTCACTTAGTGTGAACTTCTATAATTAGGCTTAGTAAAACATCTTTAAGACTAAAATCTTAAGATTTCTCTTTAGAATGCAAGTGACAATGACCCCTCAGCTCTGTTTCTCCAGGTATGGGCGGTGACTCCATTAACCCATCGTCTTATCAAAGACTCCAATAACTCTATAGGTGACAAGATGGGGGACACTTACTCGTTGTATGGAGGCAGAAACAGAATGAAAGATGAAGTTCCAGTTCTGAGACCTGAGTTAGGGCTCTTAACAGTCCTGCCTTGGAGCTCTGCAGCAAGGACAATAGATTCTCACATGCTGGGCTTGGCTGGTAGTGACAACTGGTGAGGTGACCTCCACTTGGTCCTGTTAACCATATATCTGTGCCCCTCACCTCTGAGCTGGCAGCCTTTCTTCTGGCCCTCTTGGTTCTGGGAGAAGATTAACAAGGAATCCTAGATTAAAACGTACTCTGTGGAGCATATCAAAGAAGATACAAAGAAGGGTGATTCCAGTTCTAGTTTGATGGTGCTGATAGCCTAAATAGAGAGCCAAGACAGACAGCCAATCAAAGATGAGGAGTGATGACAGCATCATCTTAAGGACATCTTTCACTTAGTATTATAATCTCCTCTCTGTTTGTATCTATACAAAACAGCTCCATGTGCTCTGGGAAGCATGAGCATAAATATATTATTATTATCTAGATCATTTCTCATGGATTACAATGCCTTGCAAGTGAAGTTCAAATTTTATTCACCTTTCTCTCCGCTGTACATACTGCTGTGTGTTTTCAAGGAAATACAGAATAAATGGAAATGGTGAGTGAATGGAGGTCATTTCTTTTCAATTTCCCAAAAAGTCTGTGGAGACATTTTCTTCCCTTTAGACACAAAAGATCTGAGATGTTAATGGGAAGAATGACACATAGCCAGTGACAGAACTGGGGCCAGAAGACATGTAGCAAGATGGGAATTCTGCACTGGAATGAACAGGGAGGATTCTTGGAGACAATGGTTGCATGGGCTCTTTCACGATGAGTAGGCTCAGGATAAGCACAGAAGAAAAGAGGGCTCTGTGAGGGAACTGTGTAACTGAATCCTGAAGGAAGTAACACAATACCGGGACAGAATGAGGACCGAACAACCAAGCTCACACGGACAAGGTTTTGACTGTCAGTCCTTAGACTGAAGGTTGAGGCTTTATCCTGAAGTTTGTTAGAGTTTGGTAAAACCTGACAACATTCCACTCAAGGACAGTACTTTTTTTCAATACTAGGGACTGAACCCAAGGAATTCTCATTGGCCCATTTTTAATTTTTATTTTTGAGGCAGGGTCTCACTAAATTATTAAATTTTCTAGACTGAGTTCAAACTTGTAATCCTCTTGCCTCAGCCACCAGAGTTCTGGTATTATCGGCCTTGTACCACCTGGCCTGGCCCAAGAATACTAGTTTTGGACCTATGTCATCGACTGTGGGGACTCTGGGCTAGTCCCAGGGAAGCCCAGACATTGACAGGATGGGACACTTTCATGTAGGACAGGACAGGCCATATGCCGGGCAGCATGATTCATTCATTAGCAGTCTGCCTCAGCCCCTAATGAGAAAGATTGGAGTGCACAAAGCACATGTTTATTACTGAAAGTGCCACATTAATTATGGACTCTAAAAGGGAAAAGGGAATTGTGGACTCACAGAGGACTATTATCCAAGCAAGAAGTGGCCCTGGTACACTTGCCACTCTAGTCCAGCCTCCTTGGCTCACTCAGTCCCCTGAGGGATGTTCACACAGTCTTCATTCATTCATTCATTCATTCATCCATCCATTCACCCATTCAACCATTAATTCATTCACTTTTTAATCACTTCCTAAACTTTTACTATGTGCAAGGCCCTGCACATAAGGTCTGGAGTCTTGCTCTGGTGACTGTTTGAGGCAGACACACAATTAGATATTTGTAATAAAATCTGATAAAAAGACACCCAACCAAAGCATGAGGATCTTATCTGGTCTGGGGGTGATCCAGAGGGACAAGGGTCATCTTGAGTGACTAGGAAGACACTTGAGGGGCTGTTCCGCTACCTGTCAGTAGTGGAAAACCATAGAAAGAAACAAAGGAGCCACATGGTTAGATCTGGTGGGCCTCAACTTCAGGCACTCAACACACCATCCTCTCTACAAGGCCCTTGCTCTTCGCTTCTGCAACCTTGTCCTCCCTGGACTTCATCTTCTCAGGGACAATGGTGCCATGGTGCTACTCACAAGCCTTCTGGATCTGGTGCGTGCAGCAGTGGAACAAACGTTTGAGGGCAAAATGGCAGAAGATGGGACTCATATCCTATGGACTGAGTTCATTTGTTTCCTCTCTTCTGTCAGCAAAGGGCTAAAAGAGAGGGCAGCTGTGCCAGACCAAGGGTCATAGGAAACCATCTGCTGGGAGAGTGACAAATATCTCTGGGCAGTTCCCTGAGATACCTGCGGTCCCCAGGCACAGAAGTTCCATGTCCCTGAGAATCATCCATGCCCTTACAAGCTCCCTTCTCTCTATCTGGTCCTATTCTCTACTTGGTCTTCTCTCTCTCCCCCTCTTTTAATTTTTCACTTCCCAGCCACGTAGTCACTGTAATTATAATTCTCACCTCTATCACTGGGAAAAGAGCCCTGATCTTAGGCAGAGGAAGGAGCAGTTAAGAGAGAAGGAAGGAGCCAGGACTGGGAATCACTGGCTCAGCCCAGTGTTGAGCAGGCAGCCAAGGAAAACTATGCACGAATGAGTGGACACTGCATCTCATTCTGGTCACTTCCTTGCTCAGGGACTTTGGAGATGTCACTTCATCATCTGAATCTTTCTGAGTCTTTCACACCTGTGACATCCTGACAACAGTGTTTTGCATAGACTTGGTAACATAAGGGGATGTAGTAGTTATGAGGCTAGTTCCATGTCTGATACTCAGGAAATGTCAGAAGGTGCTTCATAAAATATAGCTCTACAATGCATATGTTCTCAAAGAACAGTCATATCCAAAATAGGAAATTAGACCTCCATGAGGGTGAAAACTCCTTTCATAGGTATAATCTGTCAGGATGGCTAGTTTGACACACTAACTTACACTAAAACTGAGACTACAGAAAATTTACTCATGTAATAAAGGTCACATCAACGGGTCTCACATCTAATTCTTCTTTCTCAAATTCCCTGCAATTTCATCATTCAATGACATTCAATGAATACTCAAGGTGTCCCCATCAGATGTCATGAACATCAGCACTTTTTCCTTTACACTCCAACTGGGTACAGAATAGAGGCTCCCAGCATCCACTGTGAGACCATCTCACCACCCTCTTCATCTCACAGGTGATGGAAAGAGCTCTGCTTAGTGACACGTATGTAGTCATTGAATTGGACATGATAGTTTTGAGCCTCAAGGACTTAATTTCTGGTTCCAAGTTCTGCCTTTTTCCTTTCCTAATACTGATCTCCCCTCTCATTAAGGTCAGGGCTCCGTTCCCCAAGGATGCGACAACAGACATAATTATACCTCCCCAGGGGATAGGAAGAGGAAAGGCAAACCAATGGAGACAGGACCCGATGGAGAAGAGCACCATGTGGGGAGAAGAAAACAAGGTAAGTTCATATTCCCCCACGTCAGAAAGGTCTCTAGCAGGGCCCTCCAGGACTACCCTAGGATGCCTAGCAAAGTGCTGTTCAGCACTGTCTGCGAGATGCGACAAGCACTACACAGAGAGAACCATATCAAAAGGCCCAGGGTGAGGCTGATATATTGACTAAGGGGCCGACTGCATAGCCTGTCCTAAGAAGCAAGTAATGAATATTTACCAAGAAACACCACACAGAATACTGAGAGGGGAGCAAACCCTGGCACTCTCCAAACAGAACTCCTAATTATGAGGTCCTCTGACCACTTATCTGGTACTCTGACTGAAAATACACTGCCTCTTCTGAAATTCAATCCTACCCACTTTGCCCAATGTCTATAGAAATGGAGACCAGGCAGTCACCCTCTGCTCCCCCAGGCCTCTCCTGGCTTCCCTGTCTTGTGTGGCTACCTCTGTCATCTCTGTGCTGTCTGCATCTCCCCCGGAATCTCTGTGCCCACTCATTCCTGAGCAGTACCACAGCAGCCTTATTTCCACAGTGCCGCATAGGTCTTCACACACAGTCAAACAAGGCTTTCTTATTCATTCATCATTCTCAAAATTATTTTAGCTATTTGTGCCCTTTTTTCCTCTCTGCCTTTTGGGATAGTTTTGTCATACTCTTAAACATACCCTGCTGGGGTTCTGATTAGAATTACACCAAACATAAAGGTTAATTGAGAAGAAATCGTAGCCTCACGGTGCTGAGTCTTCACATGCATAAATATATGTTGTCTTCCTATTTTATTTTAACATAATTTTCTCCAACAAGGTCTTGTCCCTTTGTGGTTAGAGTCACTGTTTTGGGCTCCCCAGAGACAATTGGAAAGCAAAAAGTTCAGGAGCAAATGGTTATGGAGACGTATAAGAAATGAGAGGTGGCACGATCCAGAGAAAGGAGGTAGACAAGACAGTGTGCATTAACAACCCAGCTCCCCTTGCGTGGCTGGAGCTCAGCCACCCTGGAAAATGGTGCAATACATGTGCCTCAGAATTACCCGAGGCACAGGCCAAGCAACTGGGATGCCTCTGTCTTTACTCCACCGCTCATTAGCCTGCTGTTGGGAAAATGTTCAACCCCATGCTCCTCTGTCTAGGCAAAGGGGTCCTCAGCTCAGCCACAAAAATGCAGTTGGTATCACAAAGGGACAGTGAAGACAGCTGGGGTGGTGGGAGCACAGCTTCTGTAGCATCGGTCTTCCTTAGGTGGCTTATAGGAGACACTCTCATTCTCTAGGAGGCACTAAGGTAATGGGCAGAAACTACAGGTGGCTGGATAGAGACAAAGCAGGCCACCACTCCGGCCATTCTCAGGCTGAAGTGGAGTGGATGTGCAAAGGATGCGGACAAGGAGTAACACCTTTGGCAAGATGTAGTAATTTCCAGCCTTTTCTACAGCCTTCTCCTGGTGGCAGATGCTATGACCTAACACTCTCAAACCAGTATAATGATCAGACTCTTCTCTTTGACTCAAGAAAGCCATAGAAGTAAGACAGAGTAGTATACACATGGACTTCTAGTTCTTGGGAGACTGAGGCAGGCAGATTAAAAGTTCAAGGCCAGTTGGTCAACTTAGTGGGACCCTGCCTCAAAATACAAAAAAAAGGGGGGGCTAAAGGTATAGCCCTAGCATGTGCCTAGCATGTGTGAGTCCCTGGGTTCATATCTCCAATGCTACAGAAAAATGAGAGAAAAAAGAAATTAGAATGCAACTAAGTCATAAACTGTAACTTTAGATTCACTGTAATTTATTTTTTTGATGCAATAAATGATTTGCAACTCTTACTACTTGGTCATTTGTCCCCAGCTGTGTGCAGCACACACACTCCTGGCAATATACCAGCTGTTCCAGGTACCCCTTGTTAGGACCTTCAGGACAAGGCATTCTCTGAGGACACGTCCCACATCTCCAACTCCAGCAGGTGGACAGGCCAGGGGACTATGTATGGGACCTGGCTTCCTGGCCCTGCAGGCTCCTCTTTCTCTCTTGGCAGGCTGCTGCGCATGTTGAGCAATTTCGTATTCATCCATTTGAAGTATAACATCACAATTAATTATTTGAGCCTGAACAATCAGGGTATTGAGCACAGCAGGCTGCTAGACAGGATTGGGTCGGATAGCACCAGATGGATCCCTGTATATAAACACTCTCAATACATGGCTTCAACATGGTAATATCTCTTCGGTAAGCTGAGTTTGGACGAAGGGGCCAAGAGGGAAATCAAACAACTTCCTGTAGGAGCAGAACAACAAGAAGGGACCTTGACCTCGATGAGTCAGAGAGTCCCTTCCATTAGTGGTCTCCATGCTGTCAATGGGCTCCCAGAGGGAGGCAGTCATTTGCTGCTTTTCTTCCCTAAAGGCCATGTGAGGAGGGGTTGGGGTGTAGCCACCTAGGGAATGGCCCAAGAGGCAGAGTCAGCACCCTTCCTGCACACACACACACACACACACACACACACACACACACGTAGAGAGAGAGAGGAAAAGAAAAATCTTCTAGACATACTTTTCATCCCTGATCAGGTGGAATCTATTGACAATAAAAAGATTTCCGCAACAGCATTGATGCTTTTTGTGAACAAAGACTGTGTGTGTGTGTCGGGGGAGGGGGGGGGGCGGGTGACAGGGGCGTCAGAACAGCTATTGTTCAATTCTCCAAGGATTCCGCAGAAATCTTCCTGATTCTTAGATTCAGCTCAGGACACAAATGCTACGTTGAATTCACATGAAAGACGATTGAAACTGGCCACATGACAGTCTTACCGCGATCCTGAACAAGCTGTGCACATGAATCAGGGCATCTACTCAGGGTTTGGTGCATGACATGCTCTCTGCTGACACCCCGTGTACAGATCTAGCAAGCCAGCAGGTGTCCCGGATGGACTGTAGAATCACCCAGCTGTTGGCTATGTCCTTGGGCAAGAATTGCTTGCAATATGTGTTTGTTTTCAGCACATGTCATTCTTACATCTGGATACTCAAGGCTTTTTGCCTTAAGGTTTTTGCCTGGGTACATACCCCTGGTAATTTTCTCTTAACCTTTAATTCATTCTGCTCCACATTTGGGCATTTTCTCCTTTCGACCAAATGTATAGCCTGGTGTACCACCTAAAGTTTTTCCCACTGTGAAGATTTTCCTTCACCAATGTCTTGGAAAGAAGCTATAGTGCTGCAGCTGTCCACTTTCAAGCCCTAGTCTTGTCTGCCTCCATCAATTGATCATAGAGTACTCCCCATGAGACTACAAGTGCACACTGGGGGATGAAAGGTGGGAGTAGGAACCAAGGGCATTTGGGCCACTTCTTCATGTAACTTGCATCTTCAGGACCTGCTCAGTGTATAACACCTCCATCGATGATGGACCCTTGCTGTGCACATCTGATTTCACTGAGTCAGATAGGACCCAGTTCATTATAGGCAGCTCAGGACATATAGTAAGTAAACTGGTGTCTCACGGTCAAGAATTCACTTTCCCATTAAACCCATTAGCAGGCTAGAAGCTTTCTTTCAAAAGGAGAGTAGCTGTCTATAGATTATTACAGAGGCTTACTCCAAAATTCTAAGGACTTCTGATGGGGGAGTGGCTGCTACCAGAGGCTCCAAACAGCATCCTTTTCTGCCACTGACATCTCAGATACCACTGGGTCTGCTGAATCATATAGCCCAAGTGACAGATCAGCCTGCTCATTACAAGAGCCTTCTCTTGTTCTGGGCCCCGCTTAGTACAAGCAGTTTTCCCAAATCACTTGGCAAATGATCTGGAGTAACACAAACATGAAACTCGGAACCACAAGACAAATGAAGTGTCATCAGAATCACAAAAGTCAACTTGAAAGAAATGCAAAGGAAGCCCTAGCAGGAGGATGCGGGAAGAATTTTCACAATACATTTTTTTAGAAACTGAGAAGCCCTCCTTAGGATGTATGATCTGTACCCCATGACTTCAAAAGGAAGAGCAGTGGATGAGACAAGAGGTTTCCTGTACAACCCATTAACACTGAGAGTGGGTTAAGACAGAGTGTCACACAGTCAAGCCATATTTGCAAGAAACAGTATCTTTGTGGCAGTGAGGAGGAGAGAGATTTTACTTTATGAATAGTCACACAGCTGCCTCGTCATCTGTTAGATAGAAGTAAAACCTAAGCTACTCCTCTGCAAAGAAGCACAGCCTAACAAAAATGTGGTGCCCTGGAAGAAAGCCCAGACACACACAGCCAGCTCCAAATTGCTGGTGCAGGGGAAAACTTTCTCCTTCCCAGTCAGTATTCAAAAAGCAACAGCACAGTATCTGCACGAAGAAAGAGAAAAGGAAAAAAGAAATGGGAAAACCCTTGCTACAAGAAGAGTGGAGGGAAAAAATATTTTTACAGAGCAGAATCAACTGTGACTAAATATTTCATCATGATTTTTTAAAAAGAAATAATGAGATAATTATCTCATGAGGCAAAAGCATTGAACCAAGATATGAGCGAAATTGCTACCTATTATCTAAAGAAATAGCGGATAGAACCTATTGTATAGATAATTAGCTGATACTGATGAAAGAAATAAGGGCTTAAGCATATTATATAAAATTACAGTTATGAAGATGGCTCAGTAAAATGAACCTTCCAAATTACATACACAGGGAAGGGGATAAAATTTTCACATACAGTTTCTTCTTAAATCTTAAAACAAAAGGCGTAACACAAAACAATGACAAGACAAATATATTTGTTATAAAGATACACATTCATAAGATAAACTCACTCATTAAAAGAAAAACACATCAGATTGTGTCACAAAGAAAAATCATCCCTAACTTCCAGTCAAGATGGCAGCTGAGTAACAGAGCTGCACAATGTCTCCTCATGGACCTGTGTAAAAAGTTGAGAATATATTTAAAAAACCCACCTGTTCGATGTAGCTAGGACAAGGAGGAGTGCCTCAACGATTGAAAGGAGGCCACAGTAAGGTCAGAAACCTTGAAAACACATCAGAAGTGAAGGTAAACAGCAGTTCCGGAAGCAGACCCAGGCAGACTACACAGAGTGGGGAGCCACCAGCATCTGCACACAGAGAAAAGCCTGCCTGGAATCTTTGAACCTCTGACTTAGGTAAGCGTGGATATGGGATAAGTGGGAATTGACAGCAAATAGTAGCACCAGACTCCAAAAAAAAACCAAAAAACAAAAAACAAAAACAAAAAAACAAGCCTGAGTAGTGCATACTACAAATACAATGAAAGCTCCCCCCTAGAAAAGGCCCCCTGGATCCAATACCAGAAGCAGTGCTCAGCAGTCATAATAGGTAAAGATGTAAGCAGGAGCCATTTTTTAAAAGGAGTCTAAATCTGAACTGTTTAGAGTAAAAGAAAGTTCAGAAGAAGACATCATGGCTTTTGCTGGTCACCTGTAAACATTGCCTAGGAAGAAACTGGTACAGGAGATAGTTGCAGAGAGGAGAGAAAGGCCACTGACCCCTGGAATGACTCAGAAGTAGTGGGAGCACCTCTGAGGGCGGAGAGCCCTGCCCTCAGGGGAAGGAATCCAGAACAGGTGTGATAGCTTTGCTTAGGAGAACTGGGGGTGAATAATACACCTCATAGGCCATCACACTGTTAGGTCTGCCCTCAATGCCTACTCCCAGCATAGAATTCAGAGGAATTTTGGCTCCCCAACACACACCCTCATAGCTGCTCAAAGAAATGTCTCCTCTAAGTCTTTAAGGTGAAATCCCTCAAGAACAGAAACATGGGAAGAAGAAAAGGAACAGGACATACACAGAAATGCCTGAGGCCCCAGAAATTAATGCCATGGGCTCTGAAATAGTGGAACTCATAGGGAAGGAAGTCAAAAAGCAAGTAAAAAAAGGAAGTCAAGAAAATGAGTCGAACAGCCAGTTCAAGTAAGATATCTTCAAAGAAATGCAAGCAATGATCAACAGAACTTACTAAAGTAAGTAAGTAAGTTCAAAAGAACTTACTAAACAAATAGTGATTCTCATGGATACAAAGACTGAGCACACAGATGCCACAAAATAAAAAGTTGGCCAAGGCAAATAAGGAAATGCAAGAAATGGAGGAACATTTTGATAGAGAAGTAGAAATTTTGAAAAGAAATATAGCTGAAATTTAGGATATCAAAAATACATTTCAAAGCATGGGAAGTCAACTCAAACATTGTGAGGACACAATTTCAGACCTTGAAGACAAGGCTGAAGAAACAAATGCTATCTTTAGGTACAACCCCAAAATTAGAAATGAAAGAAATGAGCAAAGTATCTGGATACAAAAGGTAATGGATGAGAACCAATCTCAGAATTATAGGTAGGGAGAAAAAGCAGGAGATAACACCTAAGGTATAAAGAACTTATTCACTAAATTCATGCAAGAGAATTTTCCAAACCTAGAAAAATAAATTGATTTTCAGGTAAAAGAAGCTTATATCAAATAACCTCAACCAGCAACAAGACTTGCCATGACATATCATAATCAAAATTTCAGAAACACAACATAAAGAGAAAATATTAAAAGCAGCAAGATAAAAACAGAAATTATTCTAGAAAGGCAAAATCATTCAAATTTCTGCAGATTCCTCCATGCAAACTTTAAAGGCCAGGAGAGCCTGGAGCAAGATCTTTCAAGCTTTAAAAGTCAGCAAGTGTCAACCCAGGTTGTTGTATCCAGCAAAATTATCCCTGAATATTGAAGGAGAAATAAAAAATTTTCATAACTGAGAATCCCCAAAGAAATGTGCAATTACTGGCCCAGCATTGCAGAAAATACTTCAAGAAACCTTTGAGAAAGACAGAGAGACAAGTAGCACCAAAGAGCATGGAGAAAAGAAAACATTTAAAGAGAAAGTATAACAAAAAATAACGGAGATTGCTATTTGAATCATTTGATTGGTATCCTACTAAAACAGTTCTAGCTTTCTCATACAATCTGTGAAACTTCCCCCCATAATTATTATTTTAATAGTATATTAGTTTGTAAAACATAATAATTATACTCAATATCGGAAATTGGTATAAAATCATTTAAAAATATGTATGCATGAATTTATGGGTGGATAGGTAGGTAAAAATGGTAAACCAAATGTAGCAAAATGTTAGTAATTAGTGAAATGTGTAAATAATTTATGGAAGTTTGAAAAATTCTGAAATAAGTATGCCATTGTATCTATTGCTTTATGTGTAATATACTTTTGTGATATAGACTGAAGTTCATTTAATGTAACAAATCACTTATTTGGTCTATGGCCTAAGTTTATCCTTAAAAAATGATTGATGTAATAATAACTTGAATGTCTTTTGAATGTACAAGCATTTACCTTTCAGTACTCAGCTAAAGAATTTGAAATTTAACTTCTCTCTTTTTCTTTCTCACATTTTACAGCCTTATAAACTCCATTATTATAGTTCTTTCTTTATGTGCTAGTGGATGAGGCCATGTTAAAGAATCTCAACAAAAATATAGTAAAAAAAAAAAAAAAACTTTCACTAAATCATTCCAGTAAAGGGCTATGCTGGACCCAGAGAAGAAGCGTCAAGATACAGCCACTGTAGCCCATTCTAGGGGTGGGAAGCTGAGCTAAAGAGTGTTGAGTGATGAAGCGAGTCAGACACAGAAGATTAAGTTTTCTCTGATTTCGGAAACCCAGAACACAGGCATTCTACAGAACCAAAAGAGTGTGATAGTGGGAGTTAAGGGGAATGGGGAGGGTGTTGAAGGGCAAAAAATGGGAAGGATTATAATGTTGATGTGATACATATGTGCACAGAATACTTGAGTTCATTGTAAATGTTAAGTATCACATACATATTAATAAATATGAGCAAAAATTTTTTAAAAGAAAAATCAACCCTGCTGCAAATAAAAGTCACACCTAAAAGAAAATGATTTGGAAAGGCTAAAAATAAAAGGAAAGGTAGGACACCAGTATACCGCATACCAAAGACACGCAGAGAAAGATGAAGCCACTTATGACCTGAAGATAGGAAAAGGTTGGATATGGACACAGAGTGTTAACCAAGGCAAGAAAAGAAAACTTGTCAGGTCAATCAGAATGAAATTCTAAAGATGTTGCAATCACCTATGCACAGAAATAGCACGATATCAGTACTGATAAAGCTAAAATAACAATAGATAGAAGGAGAAATAGGAATACATCCATAGTAAAGGGCTTTCACTCGACCCTCTATAATCAAACATCAGGTGGATAGAAGTTGTTTACAGAAGATCAAAAATCACATAACTGAGTAAGCACATATAGTTTATGTATTCCAAATGTGAACCCTCGAAACAGAAAACATCTTTATTTGAAATGCAGCCAAAGTGAAACAGTACAAAATTCACTCTGATCATACTGTACGAAAACCAGAAATGAATAATTAAAAGAGAAAGTCTTTACATTAGGGAAAAAATATTCTTTTTATAACAACTTGTATATCGAAAAAATGCAAATAAATACAACTAAAGCTAGAACATAAAAGTTAAGACAATGTGTATAAATCCTGTGTGAGACAGATCAAGTAATGTCAAGAAAGAAATTTAGGTCACAGTGGTGAATGCATGTAGCCTCAGGTATTTGGGAAGCTGAGGCAGGAGATCACTTGAGCCCAAGATTTTGAGACCTGCTTGAGCAATATAGTGAGACCTTATCTCAAAAAAAGAGAAAAAAAGCCAGATATGGGGACATATTTCATTACATATATTAAAATACTCACGATCCATGCAAACTTTATGTTTTGCACTTATACATATCAATACAATGAGAAAAAGCATATAAAATAAGCATTTAATACTAGAAGTTACAATAATAATAAAACAAACTTTAGGAAAGCAGAAGATATTATGTAATAGCTAAAAGTAGAAATTAATGTATTAATTTAAAAATAAAAATCTAAGAAAAGATTAAAGAACTGACTTTGAGAAAATAGGTCATCTACCCAATATAAGAGAGAGAAAGCGAAACTCCACAAAACAAGATATAAAGAGAGAGAGGATTGCAGATGCAAGGCATATCAAAACATTTCTTTACTCAATTCTATGCTACTACATTTGAAAATCTGAAGGAAATAATTATTGTGTAGGTTATATACTCCACTATGCTGACCCTACAAAGATAGAGGATCGGCAGAAAGCATTGCAAAAGGGTACACAGAAATATTGGCAAACTTCCTCTCCATAAAAATAGCAGGGCAAACATTTTCATAAACATAACCTTAAGCCTATTATTAAAGAAAAATAGCTATTCTCAAAAGTCTTTAAGCTTTCTCTGAAGCATAGATATTTTAGTCACTTTCCCATGACTGGGACAAAATACCCAATACCTAGCCATAAAAACTCATGATGAATGTGCAAGATAGATGAGGAAAAAATGAATCACAGGAGAAGATTTGAAAAAATGAAAAGGTACACCAGGGTCTTGATAAGTCTCCACATCATAAAGATGTAAATGTTCCTTAGTCTATGAATTTAATTAACATAAAGGTACCATGGAGCTATTTTGACATCCATATTAAGAAATGAACAAACAGGAAAAAAAGGCCAAAAGATTATGGTAAAGAATGTCAAGGAGGCATCACTATATTTTCTATGTTTCAAACATATTACAAAGCACTGAAAGATCAGTGAAACAGATCAGAATTCAGAAATAAATTCCAGCCACCCAGAAAATTAGTATATCCAAAAGGAGGAATCTCAAATGAGAAGTGATAAGTGGATTGTCCTTTAAAAAAATGATGCTGGAAAAATAAGGTGGGAATTTTAAAAAGAAATTATTTTTATTCATACAATATTTGTACAAGAAGTTCCAAGTGAATAATAGTTTTATATGTGAAATGGATGAAATAATATAGCAGAAGAAAACAAAGAATTTGTTTATCATTACAGGGTCTAAATGGCCTGTATGTGATACAAATCTTATAATCTTATAAGTTTTTCTTAAAGAAAAACTGAAAATCTCATCAAGAGAATCTTTTTGTCTTTTCTTGGAGCTGGAAGGTCAAACCCAGAACGTCACACATGTTACACAAGTGCTCTACTACCAAGCTAAATTTCTATCTCCATATAAATATTCTTAAAAATCTGTGTGGCAAAACCATCATGTGTAACTAAAAAGTCAAGCCAAAACTGAGAAAATACTTGCATATCATATCACAATTTTCTAATATATAAAGAATCCACAAACCAATATGTAAAATCAACCTAACAACATAATAGAAATATGAACAAACTGATATGGAAATACCTAGTGAGAGGGGAATAAAAAGAGATTCTGAGCATAGAAAAAATGCTTACCTTCACTGCAATAAAGAAATTGCAAAACGAAACTCAAGGAAATACCACTTGACAACTGTTAAGTTGGCAAATACCAAAATGTTTGATAATAATTTAGATCAATACCATTGAATTCCTCTCCTTAAAGGTTAGACTAATTTACACATTCTCCAAGATGCACGACAATATATTTACACACACACGCATCACTCATATATGACTGGTGGAAGTGTAAACTGGTATAACCTCTATGGAACTTAGCAATATCAAACACAATTAAAAATGTACATGCCCATTTGATCTAGAAATTCTACTTCTAGAAGTCCGTACTGGCCTACAACTCCAGCATGAGTGAAATGACGTCATTCATTCTTCGTTGTATGATTTCATGGAATAGCCAAAGGCTGGACAGGAAGAGATCGGTTAAAGAATCTACTTATTAATTCATGAACAATTGCAGACACAGTGCTTACTGGAGGAGGGGAGTGTTGTTACAATAAGGCGCTACAAAGTACCTCACTCACATAATAAAAGAGGAAAAGGTCTATGTATTTTCTTGGATGTGATTGACCTTAAATTAACCCAATTTGTGAGAAGAAGAACCAAGATGAATCAATTGAATTAACCTAAAATTAATCCAATTCTTGAGAAGTATGCCTAAAAGCTAATAACTTTTGTCACAGCCAGGAATAAAAACTTAGCTGGCTGAGAGACAGTGGTAAGGGAGAGTCTTTCCCTTTTATACATGATTTTGCATTTTTTGTACCACATGAAATCTTTACCCATCTCATAAATAGACTAAAACTGTCTTGATCATTATTTTAGTTTTGATTTATTGAGTCCTTTCTATAGTTTTACAGCACTCTTAGGAGATATCACTAGCATTATCACATATATTTATGACAAAAGCCTTATCAAGTATCCTTCTTATCACAGATAAGGAAATTAAGCCTTGGGGAGTTCCGGTAAGCTAAGGATCTGCCCCCATTTTGGATCCCAGTGGTCCTTCTCAGGAGTCCCAGCAGTCCATGAATAGGACATACTACTGTGGACCATGTCTATCAATATTTGCAGAGTACCTACAAGGTAGACAAAGCACTAGTATAGCTCAGTGTCGTCTGCTCCCTGAGGTCTCCCCTTTCAAAGGTATAACCCGTAAGTGCACCCCATGGTCAGCTGAACTTCCAGTGTCCTCTAGGGGCAGGTACATGAGTGGAAGGGCAGCATCTCACATTTATAACCTTCTCATTCAATGTACTTCATTCAAGTGCCTGCAGCTCGGCTCAGGCTGTCGTCAAATCCTAACTACATTTTGGCCTCTTCCTCACCCAGTGGGTGGTGGCCAAGGTAATGTTTTTTCATTTATACTATATCCTATCCCAACAAATGTGCTTCTTATAGGAAAGTATTTAAATGCTACAATATATAAAAGAAGATGACTTTCCAACACTTGCCCTTGGTTTCAAAGGAATAGAGGAAGATAAAGTAGGAGAACCTCATGATCCATGGTCCCCTGGCTCATCTTCCACATAATTCCTTCCTTCTACATAAAGGAAATGAGAAACTAGATGGTATTTTTGGTTGTTTCAAGGTTTTTCTCTTTCCTGGGCCTTCCACAGTTAGTTGGATGCCCAACTGCTAATCCACTTGACCAGTTCCTGCTGTCCTAGAATTCCTTTTTGGGCTCTGCCTTTCTTAAGGAAGCCTTTTTCTGATGGTCAGTCGCTTTAAATCTCTTTCCTTTTTGACTCTAGAATAGTCATGGCAAAACTCAACCCAAGTACAGATCACACATACTATGACATTGCTTATTCATCAGCCTGTAGCTAAAGATCTACACATTTCCTGGCAGCGAGGATGGGGTGGTGGTCATCTTTGTACATCTGATATTCTGTAACACTATCCAGTACTAGTTTGAATGACTTAGTCCTTGTTGAACAACTGATTTGATGAAGCACATTAACGCCATGCATACCTCCCATTTCCTAGACTTGTCCCATCAAACCCTCCAGTGCTTTCCTTAACAACTGCTAGCAGCAGGACTTCCAACAGCCACACAACAACTATGTCAGGGGTGACCCCCCAGGGCATATGGTTACTAATGGTTAGATTCTGTGGTAGTACCCCATTATGGTGATTCCGAGATCGGACAAGTGGCTTTCATTGGCCAGTGAGTCCTGGACAAGTATGACACACAGGGGCTGAGAGGACAAGTGCTTGGATCTTGTGGCTTGTGCTCTTAGAATACTCCCTCTTAGA
Source organism: Ctenodactylus gundi (assembly GCA_004027205.1). Taxonomy (NCBI): domain Eukaryota; kingdom Metazoa; phylum Chordata; class Mammalia; order Rodentia; family Ctenodactylidae; genus Ctenodactylus; species Ctenodactylus gundi. The sequence continues at coordinate 28,010 of PVKB01007082.1, forward strand.
AGCGGATGGAGGAACTTGGAGCAGAGTACCAAGTGGTAAGAAGCCACATGGAAAGGGGCCCTGAAAAAAAGAGGTCATTCCAGTTGTCCCAGCCCTTTCTGAGTTCCTGGCTGACTGTGTCCTCATGGATGGCCTCAGTTGGACCTTGAAAAATAAAGAAGAACCACCAGGCTGAGCTGAGGCAAGTGGCAGAATTGAGAGAAATAATATACCACTATTTGTTTAAGCCAATATTGGTCATGATAGTTCTTAGGTGACTTGTTATCACCAATAGTAACTTAGTAACGACAGACCAATACAGAAGTTCCCATGTGACTGACTCCTGGGTCCGCAATAAAGAATCTCCGGTGACTCTGGAGGGTTACTTCCTAGGCCCAGAGTTATCAACAAAAGCCGAACTCAAGTGAGAGGATTGGAGCCCTCAAACCAAAGCACAACTATTAAATAGGGCACCCAGGGCAAAACTCAGCTATGTGAACATAAGAGGACTTTGTTGAAAAAGAGAGAAAAGCAGGCTGTTCTCCAATTGCCTTCCTCTGGAGCCTCTACACAAGGACACCTGGCCACAAAAATGCATAAAACTTCAACTTTCAGCTTTTGATCTTAGGGGTAAAAACATTATATATACAGTTCAGCAGAGACTTAGGTGAAGTTAGCCCTAAGGAGAATTCTGTATTCTGGTCCCCTTCTACTACAGGACCCCAACTCTCGCTCCCTCTGTCCAGTATCTCTGTGCACCTGGCACTGTCCACAAGCCTACGATTTTTGTTTATGCACTACAGGAAATGACCCACATTGAGAGCCAATAGCACTCCTGGGAGATCACTTTGAAGGGCTCTGAAGGTTGACAAGCCCACAAGAAAAGACATCTTTCTGTTGATTTAGATGTTGTATTTCTAGACAGTAGAAAGACAATTCCTTGAGACAAGTGTCAATGTTTTTGAGGGAGTCAAGGGGGAATACACAGGATACAACCCAGAGTTACATTCCAAGCCCATTTTGATTTTTAATTTTTTGATACAAGGTCTATCTAAGTCCCTAAGTTGCCTAGGCTGGGCTCTAATTTGGGATCCTCATGCCTCAGCCTCCCAGAATGCTGGGATTATAGGCCTGTGCCACCGGACTGGCCTTGACTGTCTTATTCTACAGTGTAGTGACATCAGCCAGCAGCAAACACGGCACACAGTAGGCACCCAGCTAGTGCCTGTGGAGGAGTGAAGGAAACGAATGAGAATCTAGCCTAGTGCCCTGTGGTTAGGGTCACCGATCCGCAGTGCTGACAGGGCCGCCTCTCACCCTCACACTTGTGTTTTTATTCTCCCTGTTCTGGATTTCCCTTGTCTGTCAGGCACACAGCCTCCCTCCTAGTCGTGGAATGGTGGGCGAGTCTCATATCGGTCTGATCCTCAGTTTGTTCCTCCATATATGGAAAGAACAACCTGCCTAAAAGAGGGGCACGCGGATGGAATCATTCTATGCCTGTGACACAACAGGGAGCCCTCTGTGACCACCCAGAGAGGATCCCTGTGACCATTTCTCTGCAATGTGTTCTCAGACCCTGGCGCTGAGTAGCCAGAGGTAATCTTAGATGTAAATTAACTGAGCAGTGGTGGGAATCGATAGATAAGCTAGACCGTTGCTTCTCCGACTTTAACCTGCATATAAATCACCTGGGGAATTGTTTAAATGTACATTCTTTTTTGTTTGCTTGCTTTTGTTTTGTTTTGTTTTGTTTTTTGGGGGTTTTTTGTTTTTGTTTTTGTTTGTTTGTTTGTTTGTTTTGAGACAGGATCTCACTCTGAAGCCTAGGCTGGCTTGAACTCACTATGTAGCCTAGGCCAGCCTTGAACTCATGGCAATCCTCCTGCTTCAGCTACCCGAGTGCTAGGATCACAGGCATATGTCATCATGCCTGGGTTATATGGTTCTCAGGAATCAAACCCAGGGACTTGAACTTGCTGAGAAAACTCTTTAACCACTGAGCCCGAAATGCAGATTCTAAGGAAGGAGAAGCTAAACTCTTTTTTCTCTGGGGATGGATACTAGGATTGAGCCCAGGGCCTTCA
>PVKB01007082.1:30175-44188 GCA_004027205.1 Ctenodactylus gundi
CCAAAAAAAAAAAAAAAAAAAAAAAAAAAAAACCGTTGTGCTGCCTGGAAGTCAGAGGAACAGGGTAAAAATTAGTGACTAAAAACCACATTCTCTCAGCTGTAAGCTCTGAGTCTCCATGCAGTCCCAGTGCAGAGGCCAGTCCAGAGCAACACTAATCACAGCAGGCCAAGTGGCAGGTTTTACTCTGATGAACAGGAGTCCTCCTGAGGAATTCCCTTGCATTGGAGCTGGCATTGCAGAAAAGGAACGGAAACCAACCCCAGGTTTTTCGAGGAGCTCAGTTGAGCCTGTCTGGGACACGCGAGACATTTCTAGACCCCCTGACAGCCCTGGAGGAGAACAATCAGAGTCCTTCCTGAGTCAGAAGGGACCCTCCCTGGGCTCAGGAGAAAGGGCAGGGCCTAGGGCTTTACACACATTATCTCTGCAGTTCCCAGCCTTTCTGAGGCCTCTGAGGCAGCATCTCCAGCAAACCCATTCGCAGATCCCTGAGACAGCAACATGTTAAATGTTGGTTGATAGGGAAAAGTATCATGCTAAGGGTACCAGAAATTCTGAGGTACTTATTATTTATTTTTTGCTAAATTCATGTTTTATTTAGCATAAGACATAGTGAACATAAGAATAAAGAACTGCATGTGCATACAGCGGTGGCATTCATTCAGTGTGTGGAGAGTAGCCTTTGGGTGAGATAATTCTTTGCCTCTCCTCGGCCATCTTAGTCAAGTCTTTGTTCTTTCAATTCTAAATCCTTCATCTTGGCCTTCCTAAAAATTCTCTGAGATAGGTGTGCTACCTTCATTTTGTGGTAGATTGAGTGGCTCAAGGTGACACGTCAAGGAAGACCCAGAATCCATTCAGGGTTCCAGTAGAAGCCTACTGCGACAGGAAGCCGACCTCCCTCCCAGGTTATTCCACAGGACCTAGCAGCCACTTAATAAGGAATCCCTCTGGCGCCCTCTGGAGGTCATTCTTCCACCCTGCCCTTAGGTTGGAGGCTAATAAAGGTCCCATGATCTTAATACTCACTCCTTTTTCACTCATTTATTTACTTATTTATTTTTGCAAGGAAAATCTGGCAGTGTATTATAAAAACAAGTCCAGGAATGAGAGGCCCCTCAAGACCCCTCAGCCTACTCCCACTGCCTAAAGACAGGGGAGGAGAGAGAGCAGGAAGAGACAAGTCCCGCCACCCCCACTACCCCCGCCACCCCTACCACCCCCACCCAAGGCCCACAGCTGTCTATCTGTGTCAAATGTTCTGAGCAGAGGTGGGGGCTTCAGCTCCCCACACAAAGTTCAGAGCTGTCAGCATCTTCTCCACAAGACTCAGGGTGCTGAGGCGCAGGTAATAATTGCAGCCCTGTCACCCTCGTCACCCCTAAGCGAGCTGTTTTTTTCCCCTTCTTTTTTTTCCCCCCCTAAAAACAAATGTTGTACTGCCTGGAAGTCAAAGGCAAGATTTCAGTTGAGGAAAAACATACATCAAGCTTCTGTTCTTTTCCATGAAAAACCAAGAGGAAATTAGACCTGGGGAAAGCTGTGGCGAGCTCTAATTTCATCCCCTGTCACAGAAAAGGTATCTTTAAAAAGGAAGAAATGCTACTTGTCTGGATACACGGGCTAGCTGTTCCCACCTGCCTGGGGTGGGAGTGGAGGTCAGAGCCCCGCCCCTCTGCCCCTTAGAGAAAAGGTAGAACCTAGTGTTGCTCTTCGCATCTTGAAAGGGACATTTCATCTCTGCCCTTAGTACCTCCAGAGCCAACTCTCTTCTGCAACTCCAGGGCCACCCACTCTTGATGTAAAAGGATTTCAGTCCCTCGCTCTTCTGTTCTCCCTGACCTCAGGATGCACTGTCATGGATCTGTGAATGCTGGTGTTTAAAAAAAAAAAATAGCAAAGCCTAAAATATTCATGAAAAAAATTCATGAAAAAAATACTGAGTGAATTTTCACATTCAGATTTATACACACTGATATAAGCCCAAAGCATTTCTCACAAGAATAGATGTGGTTTCGCCTGATAAAAGCCAATATTGTTTTACTGCAGGCTAGGCCTCATTCATTATCCTATTTGATCTTTCACACCCTCCATGATGGGGACAGAGATCACGCTATCATCCTCACTTTATAGATAAGAAACCTACAGATCAGAGGGGCTAAGATCTCATAGTACTGAGAAAGCTCTAAAGTCTGTACCTGCGGTCTTCTTGTTACCAGGCCCTAAAATGAAGGCACCCCCCTATATAATCTATCTTATCCAAAGTCACTTAATGTGATTTTGCATAAAACTGCACACAGACTCCAATATTATTCTACTTAGAACCACTCATAATTACATAAGCATGCTCACACAGAGATTCGAGTGATTACCCATAAACAGTCATATAGACAACCAAAAATATAATTAAAAGACCAATGCAGAAATGTGGTTATCTCCCAGTCCTACTCAACTTCATTTATCACTCCTTTTCATTGCAGGAATTATCACTGAGGTAAACGCAATGAATGTATTGGAAGACACTTGTGGTTAGCCTCAGCAGTTTTATCTCTAAGGAAGTGGAGTAGTGAGGTAGAGGCATCTCTCTGGAAGCCAATTCGGCTCCAAGAAGGGTGGACTGCTTGGAAAATAAAGAGGACAAGGTATCTTGAGATTCCATCTCAAAGTTCATGCCATTCATGGGAAAGGGCTGGGCAGGGTCTAACACGTCCCTGGTCTAACATGTACCCTGCAGGATGGAGGACAGATTACCTCCATCCTGCAGAGAAGAGACAGGCTCATCCTGTGGCCTGATGGGCTCAGGAAAGACGACACCAGAGGGCTGACTTTCCAAAGTGAAATTCTGACAATAAAATTGCAAATGACTCTGATGTGGAAGAAGCCAGCTTACAGAGGGTGAAGACAGAGGAACGGCACAACCTCTATGCATGATGTCAGGAAGGCTTAAGCTCCACAAGCCAAAGGCAGCAGCACAAAACGATTCTGGGTACAGTCAGCGACCAATAAGAGAAGTGCTTTGTCTAGCTGTTTTCTTAACCTCTTGGAATCTGTTTCTTTATTTATAAAGTATAAATAATAATTCTCACACTGCAGACTTTTTGTGAAGACTACATGGAATGGTGTGTTTAAAAAAAAAAACACATAGCAAACTTCCAGAAACCTAGCAAACAGAAAGAGTTTCACAAAAATATATATCAGTTGTCAATTCCCATCTGTCCTTTGCCCTGTCCTTCTAACATGAATATTTTAAAATAATAAAAAGCCCCTGAGATTTGTATTTTGCTCCCATCTTTCTATGAGGAAAAACGATTTCCAGGTTAGAAAATCTAGAATGATCATGATGAGGACCATCCAGGAATCCAGGTCACACGGGGAGTGTTAAAAATGAAGTTAAGTCTTACCGCCATGAAGGAGACTTACCAGTGGAAAGGCAGCACATAGAAGAAAGCCTTGCAACTGTGAGTCCTGCACAAACTACTAGAGCAGGGAAAGACAAGAGGCGTGCTAGATACGCAGTCAGCACTTAAAATTTGCTGGAATGTTACTGAAAGAGGCTAGACAGAAGAAAATGCCTTGATTGGCTGAAAGGGAGGAAATGCGTACCTGGAATTCTTCCCAAGGAACATTCCAAACTTGCAAACCTTCATCAGAGACTCTTTGATCCCCAAGAGTGGGCACAGGTCCATCAACAATGCTTCATATCTGACTTACCTTATTGCCTTTTCTGATGAACTCTAAGAAAAGAACTGAGAACGGAGAAATAGGCCTCTGATCGTTATGTAGTCAAGGGCCCTATAAGTTGCAGAGTGACCATATCCAAAGAGAAAAGGCTTGGAGGATCAATCCTGAGCTGGGTCACAGGCCCTGGCATCCTGAGGATGGTCTCATTGGCAAGGGAAATGCTTACTAACCAGTTATAAATCAGCCCAATTCATGTGGTTCTGTGAAGAGGCAAGACCCACCTGTGTCTGCAAAGATAATCCTGGGGTTGGAAAAGCTGTTCTATGACATCTATTTTTCTCCATAGTCACCTAGGTCATAGCTTATCACTCTCACTCCTTCCCTAAACCCATCTGCTCATGAATTCACTGGTTTTATCTCCTTTATATTTCTCAGATGTTTCCTCTTTTACTTTCACACTGTTCCTGCCTACACTCAGACCCTCCTTTTACTCAGAGATAGTGACCAAGGGTTTGGAATCTGGTCACAGAGCCACCTTCAAAACTCTGTGCACAATGGGAAAAGGATTTAACCTGTTGTCATCTCAATATCCTTGTATGTAACATTAGCATAACAATAATACCCACCTCATAAGTTGTTGCAAGACTTAACGATGTTTGCAAGTGTTCAGGGACTTGTACTCAGTAGACACTAGGTAATATTTCTGGACAGCTGTGATAACCTCCCAGCGGGTCTATCTCCAGCCCCAGCCCCTCCTACCTTTTCCACCCCTCATTAGAGGAAGATCAAATACACAACCTGTCAGCGCTTCTCCTCAGACTAACTGCCCCTGCAGGTACATGCATAGACATATACATTCATGTACCATGAACTCACAGGTACACGCACATGCGCACACAGATGAACACTCTTCATTGTTTCAGGAGAAAGATCCAACTCCTTCATCTTGTATACAAGAGTCCTTCTAATTTTTCTAAACTTCAGCCATAACCTCTGGTTACATCCTTAGCATGGAACCTGTCTATAAACTCTCAGCTTTGGGGCAAGTTTTTCTCGGTACCTCCCTTGTCCATCCTGTGACGCCCAAGTAATGCGTAAAAACTCCTGGACGAGTTCGACTCTCCTGCTCATTGCTAAACTCACATTTAGGTCCTCGAACACATTGCCTGAAGCTCTCACTGACTAAGCAAGCTGGGCATCTCCTTTCTTTGGCATCCTGGGCATCATGGCCCTTGACAGCAGCTCCCCGGCTTCCTATAGCTTTCAGACCTTATGCCCATCACATGTCCATCAATACATGAACGGATAAAGAAACTTTGGTACATACCAAAATGGATTATGGAGTACCATGTTACCATAAGGAAAGATAAATACTGGGAAATGGATATACCTCCCCACCATCAGGTTTAGTGAAATAAATCAGATGCAGGAAGTTAAATATCACATGGCTTCTCTAACTAAAAAACCCAAAATAGACATAAGAGTGAAAAATAAAAGAGAGTTGGCAGGACACAGGGAGATAGGCTTTGTGGAGGGAGGGGATCCAGGAAAATGGGAAGATGAGGGGATGGGAAGGGGAGAGGCAGGAAAAAATGATTACAAGACAATACACATATGTACCAATTCTCCAAGTTGAATGTAATCACAATATATCACAAGTCTATACTAATAGAAAGAATAATTTGAGTTTGGGGAATCCAGGCTGGTGACATTTCCTCTGCAAAGCCCTGCATGTTCTCTTGGGGGGCCTGCGCTTTGCCCTAATATAGACTTGCTGGAGCCTCAGTGCCCTCACCTGCAAAATAGTGCTTAGGATACCATCTTCAAAGAGTTTCACTATGAGGATTAAGTGAAATTTTTAAAAAGTCATGATAGGAAACTGAATGAGAGTGCTGAGAAGAGAAATGGAGGGTGGGCTGCACTGGGCATGTCTATAAAAAGAAAGACAGCTTAGAATTTAGCTGGGAGCCCAGCAGGCAGAAGCCAGGCTCCACTCACTTTGGAACTCCCAAGTAAGTAGTGCAGCATTTTGTTCATGAATGATAACAACTGTTTGCTAAATAAAAATCTGAAATGCAAATAAATAACCTTCTCAGACTCCCTCCTCCTGTAATAAATGGGTAGCATTTCACTGAGTTATACCCACTCACACGTTTTTTCTTCCAAGCAAAGATGTTACTTTCTTAATCTCAGTGACCACCCTACATTATAGCAAGGCAGAGAGTGTCACACTGCTCTTGCCTCTAAGGAGGAAGGATTGGGGGACTCTGAAGCTAGCTGCTTCCCCAAGGTGCCCAGCCTGACACCAGGAGCACCTGGATTTAACTAAGACTTATCCTACTTTGCCTTCTGTTTCTTGGGACCCAGGTAACTATATGGACAAGCAAGACACACATGTTCATTGCTGTGACAGCAGAGGGGACAAAGGAAGCCTGGAACATCCTGTAAGGCCCAGCAAGGCCTCTCTTCCTCTGTCTAAAGAACATTCCAGAGCTGTCTCTGCTCCAGAGCTTCTATCATGTCCAAAGCACAGAAACCTCTTCACCTTCTCAGAAGCTTTGAAAGGCTGTGGGTGGCACTGCCAACAGGGAGTACGTCCAGAGATTGCTCACAGATAAAGCCAACCCCTCGTCTGCTCATTGCTAAACTCACATTTAGATCCATGCATGCATTGCCTAAAGCTCCAAGCAAGCTGGGCATCTCCCTTTTTGGCATCCTGGGCACCACGTTCCTTGATAGCAGCTCTCCAGCTTCCTGTAGCTTTCAGACCCTAGGAGAAAATACAGCACAGAGTTGAAATGAGAAGAACTTGGCCACAATTCCCAGCCTCAGGCTCAGACCCAGGCCCTACTGACTTTCTGCCTCAGCCCCTCCTAGGCATCACACTGCCTCCAGGTGGCCTATGGTAGTGCCTTCTCCCACAGCACAGGCAGAAATTCAGGCCTTTTTTAAGAGTCCTGAAGTTGCTACCAGCCAGGTTAGGAAATCAACAGATAATGGAACTGAAGCCCGCAAAGTTTTAATAATGATAATCATACAGGCTGGGGGAGTAGTTCAGTGGTTAGAGTGCTTGCCTAGCAAGTGCAAGGCCCTGGGTTCGATTCCCCAGTACCACATAAGCAGGGCATGGTGGTGTACTCCTGTAATTCCAGCACTCATGAGGCTTAGGCAGAGGATTGCCATGAGTTTGAGGCCAGCCTGAGCTATACAGTGAATTCAAGACCAGCCTGGACTGTAGAATGAGACCCTGTCTCAAAAAATAATATTAAAAATAATAATGATAATCATATGAAACTTCCCATCATGTTTTGCTGCATCCTGTACACTTGTATCTTTAGTTCTCACACCTTATGAGGCAAGTGTTATTTCTATTTACAGGTGAGGAAAGAAACCTCAGAGGAGCTGTGCAGCATCCCCACAATTTCACACAGTGTGGACATCCTTCCTTTCAGGAGATGGGTATGGCTGACCCAAGCACCAGCTTACTCTAGGAAGGAGGAGTCGGACCTCATCCTGATAACAAGAAGAAAACACAACCCATGCCGCAGCCTGGGAGGACAGGGAGTGATGTCACAGGCCCACCCAGCAGCCAGTGGACACGTCTGCCGCCTACTGCAGGATGGACAAGACCCCAGCACCTATTTCCAGAAAGCTAGCCTGTCCCACCAAAAGCTTGACAGACCAAAGAAAGCCAGGACAAATGCAGAGACATGTGCTACCCAGGCCAGGCAGCCCTCCTGGGTCCCTGACTCTGGGCTCTGGCCCAACCTCAAGACCCCTCCAAACCAGGCAATGAGGGGTATGCCATCCTGTCCAAGCACCATCAACCAGAACCAGTGTCAGGCACGTTGCTCGGGATATTGGGATACAAATCTGGTTAGTCAGTTTTTGAAACCTACTGAGTTTTCCTTCTTTCCCTTAGTTTTTCTTTCTAGGCATATTAACTCTTATGAACCAAGCTAAAGTTTAAAAACAATGTCCATCTTCGTGTGCAGAGCCAGAGATCAGAGCACCCCAGGGTACCACGTGACCTTGGGAGGCTGAGGTAGGCAGACTGCTGTGAGTTCAAGGTTAGCTTGGACTACATTGTATGTTCAGGGCAGCCTGGGAGAGAGTGACACCCTATCTCAAAAAAAAAAATGCCTTTGAGAACCCAAGGTCCACTTTTATATGGAACAATGAGAAGCCACCTACAAGACTCCCTTTCCCAACAAGGGTGCTTTGGCCACCTAGGGATACCTTGCCCTGTCACTTCCTGGAGCTTTCGTGTTTACCGTTAAGGGCCCAGACTGGGGTGCTGGGTACTTTATTTGTTTGTTCTTAAAGAGTGGTTTTGAGGGCTCTCTTTCCACTATGTAGTGACAGAACTGAGCTGGAATGGTCGGCAAGGATGAGCAAATACCCATGCGGTCCAGGCTGCTGGTTGCTGGGCATTGGACCAGCTGTCAGGGAGGATAAATGAGAAGCAGTGCGAGGGGAGGTAGCCACAAGGACAGGACAACCCTGTGAACCCGATCAAAAGTGAGCATTTGGGCTTTTCTCCCACAGGGCCACTGAGTGGCCGCCAGAGAGCACTTCACTCCTGCCCCCCACCCCCATCGCCACAGACACACCCACACCTTGTTTCTTGTTCTTCTGCTTGTTTGGTACATAGACTAGAACATGCACATAGTGAAGTCTGGAATTCCAGAAGCTTGCTGTTGCCAACAGGGCCATGAATTATTGAAATGTACTGCTTGTTAACTGTACACTCCAAATCCCTGGTGCTTACAAGACAGCAGGCCACTGGAGGGTCTGACGTTCAAGCCAAAGGCAGTTCAGAGATTGGCCTAGAATCCATTATGATGATTTGGAAAGAACAGAAATATCTCTGTTTTCCCCCCCAGATATTTAACTCAGGGACAGGAAACTAACACTTGGCTCAGGTTGATCTCAAAGCCTTGGGCAAGTAGGCTCATGCAGCCTCAACAGGCCACTCATTCTAGAGGCCTGCACAACTCATGGTCATGGCATTGCCCTGCCCTCAAAAAGCCCACACCCACCACCTGTAAGCTTCAGACAGGGGCACCTAGCCTCTATCTTGTAAGACAGACACCGGGGGCAGTGGGCTCCAAGGTTCCCCCTGAAACTGTCTCCCCCCTCATTTTGGGGTGAGCCCATCTATGGCTCTGCTTCCCCCAGGTGACCTGATGGTTTTCTGACTTAAGAATAACATATTGACAATTAATTCACCAGTTAATAAGTATTCATTCTGAGGCACCTACAGGTTCTCTGAGATTTTTGTTTCCTCTCATATCACCTCAAATACTGATTTGAATCAAGTGGATTCACTGTGCGTATAGGATGTGTAAATTATGGAAATCTGTAAAAATATGAAAAATAAATAAACTAATAATATTATGTACTAGCCTATAATTTTAGGAGCAATAGTATTAACACTTTATTTTGTTCCTTTCCAGTCATCTATCAATACATTTTTAATACGGTTGAGATCATATTAAAAATCTGATTTTGTATTAATTGTTAAATTTAACATTATGTCATAAGCATCTTCCCCAGAGATAGCAAATTAAAAATGTAAGGTTTCCAGTTAAAATTGAACCTCAGAAAAATGAAGAATAAATATTATATATTTAAAGTATATATGAATGTCCCAATGAGTCCAAAAATCTGTTGTTTCTCTGAAACTCATATTTAACGAGTGTCCTGCATCAGTCTGGCAATCTCTGACTAAAAACTCACAAATAGCTTGGTCTCTGGTCTGACTTGCACCACTAGCTCTCTTTCCTCCTTTTATTCCAAATGTATCAACCTTGAACAGACCATGCTGGCACCTGCCGCAGGAACTCAAGAAATATTTGCTAAGTGAATGTTGCTCGTGTGTGCATGTGGATATCTGGTGATTGGAACTGCTCTATCAAACTAGTCGTTTATTTCTGAATCATCACCGTACTGATTTAATTAACATGTCTTCATAAATTTAGTTTGCTGATTTAATCACAACTTACGTTTTATTGGACATGGCCATCTTTTATTGTTTTATTTTTTTCATTCCTTGGTCATTTTTGACTGATTATTCTTCCTTCTAAATTTAAAGGCAGAAAAATACAACAATTATAGATTGCTTGTTACATTCCAGGTGTGTTCCAAGCAATTTCTGTGCATTAACTTAAAACCCTCAACAGCAAACTTATGTAGGGTTACTCTACTTATCCCGCTTTCTAGAGGAGGAAACTGAAGCACAAGTAACATCATCAAGGGGATAGCTAGGATTGGGCAGGGCTAATATAGGAACCCGTCTGCATCAGAGGCCTTTCCGTTAGCCAACATTCTGCGCTGCCATATTTGTTTTCTGTTTGCTATCATAACCAATTACTGCAAACTCAGTTGCTGAGACAATGTACTTTTTTTTATCTCAGAGTTTCATGGATCAGGAATCTGGGATGCAGCTCAAGTAGATACACTTGGGTCTTATAGCTAAAATTGGTGTGTTCATGCAATTCTCAGCTGAGGTAGCAGTCATCCTGTAAGTTACTGGCCATGGGCCCCCAGTGGCTTCCAGCATAGTCACACACTTCTTTCTTTAAGCCAGTAGGAGCACATCTCTCTGTAACTCCTCTCCTATTACCAGCTAGAGAAAACTCCATTGTTTTAAAGGACTTAAGGACTCACCTACTTGTATCATGCTTTCTTTAAAAAAAAAAAAAATAAATCTGCATCTTAAGGCCACTTGGCTTGGGACTCTATTTATATCTGCAAAGTATCTTCATAGTAGTAAATAGGATTAGTTGCTTGAAAGACCAGGGCAAGGATTTGGGGGTGCCATTTTAAGCATGCTGCCTACCACCATCTTTTAAGGTGGGCTCTATTATTATGTAGGTATGGTGAGGCCAACAGACCAGAAAATAACTGCCATGGGAAAGATGACTGCTATACTCAGAGAGCTTAAAGAGAAGAGGCACATCGCACCATGGTGTAAGACACATAGGAAAGCACAGGAATTGGTCAGGAAGCAAAGAGAGGAGTGATCTAAGGTCAAGATCTCTGATCACAGTGTCCATGAGAAGGGGTCAGGAAGTCAAGGTGAGCGAGATTAGAACTGGCTGCTTCCAATAATTTTAGCAGGCACTAGAGCATATGAGTTGTGTCTAGTTTTCAGGTACCTGGTGCTTGATAGCCAAGGGAGGTAGATAGTGGCCTCCTATGTGAGGGCTCATGATGGAGGCAGTTGGAGTGTAGGCTCTGGAATGGTTGATTTGTGCTTGATAAGTATCTCTCAGCCAAGTGTTTATGGACGTCAGGAACTGGCCAGTCTTGGGAAGATCAGTCTCTCCAGGGTCAGCAGGGCCCTAGAAGTCAAGACACCAGAACTCAGAGGACAAATGACATGGCAGTGTACACATCTATCTCATTTTATTGCGTTTTCTGTCCTTCCTCTTACCTCTCCCTTCCAAAGGAGACAAGTACTCTTGTCCTTTTGACTGGCATTGATTTAAATTTGCACAGCACTTTAGAAAGAATTGACACCTTTATGAGAGTCGTTCCTTCCAGGAATATATTTTGCCTCTCTGCTTATTCAAGTCATCTTTTATGATTCTCAGTAATTTTATACTTTTCTTTATGTAAATTCTCAGTTTCATTATGGCTATTCCAGATACTTTATGAGTTTTATGGCGACACTAAATAGGATTTCCTCTATATTTTCTAATATAGCCTACTATTTGGGGGCTATATTTTCTACATTTTACTATTTTTATTATACTTTTATTATATTTCATAATGATTCTTATTGCCATTATTCAGGAACTTTTAATTTTTACAGCTTTATAGAGACATCATAGATACAAAATCTACACATATTTGAGGTGAGAATTCAATAAGGTTGGCAAATAACTATGCCTACAAAACCATCATCACATTAACAGAGTGACCATAACTACTACCACACAGCTCCCTCATTTCCTGCAGCACTCCTTCCCTCCAACTCCTCCCCATTCCTGAGCAAACACTATCTGTTTTCTGTCACCATGGATTTCTGTATTATTTATATCATTAGCTACTAAATTGTCATATCATTTTTCATGCTTTTTCAATTTATTGTTTCAAGTTCTCTAGTGCACACACATATTGTCAATATGTAATAATAATTGCATGCTCTCCTGACCACATTTGTATTACGTTAATGATCCTCCAAAGATTAGTAAGTTTGCACAGGAATGGACAGTGCGTCTGGAATACGTGAGACTACATTCAAGGAGGTTGAAGCAATGGCAAGTTCTTTAAAGAAAATAGAGGAAGGATTACATAGGTTGGTTTTAAACAATAACACTTGTCTATGAGGATGAGTAATAAAGGTAATGTCAGGCCATGGTTCAACAGACAGTTGCTGGGCACTGTCATGTCCCTGAAGAATTTTTTTTTTTTGTTTTGGTTTTGGTTTTGTTTGGAGTGGCCTTTATGCAAGCAGGCAGAGTCTTTTGTGTTAGTTCTTGTCATCAGGCCTGTGTGTGTAAGATTTCCTCCTCCATAACACCCTGGACTTCCTTATTATTTTTTTGTGTTTAACACAAGTGACTCCATTTTGGTACTAGCAGCTTTCCCGATTATCCACTCCCAGTTCATGCACAGAGAACACTTGGAACCAGCCTGATGTGACTGCAGTCAGGTGACCCACAGACCTTGGTTAACTCTGGTCTGTTTCCCCTCCCAAGTTTCCCAACACACCATAAAAAAAACTTTTAGAAGTCGAGTGGTGCTTTATGACTGGACCCTCAGTACTAAGAATATGTCTGACACCTTTGCTGTTAGCTAATATAATCCAGGTACACTGTAGCTTAGGTGAAGTCGCTTTTGGCCTGACTATTATAACATGCCTTCTTCTGACCCAAATTATGAGAATTCATTGGTCTTCCGGCCACCCTTCCACTAATCAGTCCCCAGTAAGCTGCACTCTGTGCAATCCTCCATCTGTCTGTCTCACGGCACCTTTTGCTTATAGTAGTTAGTTTCTGAGACCATGAATTGGCAAAAGTCTTCAGAATGATGCTAAATTACAACAATGATTATTGTGTCCTTGTGATTTAACTGGAATGACTCAGTTTTGAGGTCATCATTCAATTGTTTCAATAGAGAATAACTGTCATCCAGAACCAGGCTTCCAAACTTAGAGAAAAAGTTCTGTGGCCAGAAAACAGCATCTTCTCAGCTGGGCCAGTCCACTCACTGGCCTGCTCTGTCTTGTCATTTCCAGGCTGTTTAAATCATTCATTCCTCTGCATTTGGTACATCTACTAATTCAGACACTTTTCATGGGGTAACTAGCTTTTATCTGTTTGTTACTCTTCATTACCAGACCGTAAGCTAAAGCAAAATTGTGAATTTTTCATTATATTAAGCAAAGCATCTTGAAGATACTAAGAAGCTCATAAATGTTTCTTAAGTCGAATACAAATATGGTGTTTGCCTAAAACCTTGGATCCCAACCCTATACATACATTAGAATTGCCTTAATAAACTAGTGGAGAAAGGAAACAAAAACTGTTCTTTAATAGATTTTAAAACATTAGTCAGTTAGTAAGAAAAATTAAGGATACATTTTTCTAGGCTCCATCACAGACGTTGTAAACTATCTTTTGGGATCCTGGAATCTGCATTTTTAATAATCTCCCAGATGATTCTTATTCAGACAATGCTGATAATCAGTTTGGAGTACCACTGTTTAAAGTAAAAAAAAAAAAAAAAAAATCTAGGAGTGAAGCCCTCTTGAATCATAAAATACCAATGTCAAAGGAATTCTAAGGATCCATTCCACCCCTGTGCTTTTCAGTGAGTGAAATCTCTGTAAGATGGAATGCTCTTAGAGATGCGAAGAGGATCTAGAGATGAGAGATAGGGGTGCCGGGAGAGGAAGTAAAAAGGATTAGGAAGCAATTTGCATATGCACCAGTTCCCCAAGATAAATATAATTAGTATGTATTGCAAATGTATGCTAATCAAAATAATAATTATGGAGAAAAAATAGAATGCTCTGCCAGAATAACAGTAGGTCACACTAGTGTTACAGGCCAACTTTTAACAAACCCACCATAAACCAATTAAAGCAAGGTAAGGATCTTTATTGACGCCGGACCGAACCTGCTTCTCAGGGTGAGAATACAGAGAACGGCCCTGAGCCGGGACAGCAGAGGGTTGATATAGGGTTTTGGAAGGGGAGGTGACATAGGTACAGCATTATTAGACAAAAACCAATCACAATTACATAGTATCCAAAGTAACAATATCAACCACTTAAAATCTGTAAGGTGTCAGTTACATTTGACGGGACCCAAT
>PVKB01007083.1:0-44121 GCA_004027205.1 Ctenodactylus gundi
AATTTTGTAGTACCAGTTAAGTAAAACTTTTTACTGATGGGAGGATATGTGAATTAATATAAAAAGCAATAAATCTGAGTGTGGTCTGATCTTCTACTGTCTTGAGACTCTTACTAGATGCTCTAGTATACACATAACTAGAACTCTGGTCCCTCTAGCTAGGTATCTGTGTCATGTGAAGCCACTGTGTACAGAACATCTTTGCTAGAGCTTTGAAGGATACAGATTCGCTTAGCGTGATCTCTCTAACTGCTAGAGGAAGTCAAATAACAAACAATTGGATAACAATTAAAATCAAAGGTGCTTGCTAAAAATACATTGATACTGACTGTACTAAATATTTGATGTAGGTCTAGAGACATTTGCTTAAGTGAGGAGTACTAGTCAGGTAATAAGTTCTGTAGGGTATCTGCTGGAGAGTTAAAAAAAGTTTGGGTAATGAGGGCGGTTTTATTATTCTAATATATGTCTGGTGATGATTTATCAGTGTTAGGATCCATTTCTTTTTTACTATTTACGTGAAATGTAATATAGAAGTGGTATATTCTTACAAAGTGATTCCGTATATTGAGTCGTTTCTCACTAACCTGTTTAAGAAACAGATTTTGAATACCTGGGTGGCACTGGCTGGTGGAGCATGACTTCTTGGTTACCTTGGTTACCAGCTGGCCGCTGAGACTGTTGTACACTTGATATTTCCAGGTTGTAGTGTAGTACCTTGGTATTTGTGGAAATACATGAAAAAATTACTAAATGTCTTCTAAATATGAGGCATAGAGTAGGAAGTAGCAGTGGATTGTGTACTGACTGTGTGTTGGCCACATGGGCCTCTGTCAGTCCCTGTAGCAGCAGAAGCGTCACTCGTTAGTCAAGTGGGTTGCCTGGTCCGGGGAGGAAGAGGTACCTACCTGGTTTGTTAAATTCTGTGAAATTCCACTGATTAATCTTTAGCACAAAGGTAGAAATACATTAATTTATTCAGTCGCTTTTTACTGGTTAAAGAAAAGGAATTACATGTTTCTCTTCATTTGATGAGTATGTGTGCAGCCATCTGGATTCATGTAAATCTGCTAGAATGTAAAGATTGTAAATCCTTATTTTAGCAGAAATTTATCCTCATTGCATATGTGAATATTTGTGAATATGTGAATATTTGCAGCATGAAGATCGCTACAAGGCAGCTCTGAGGAAAATTGTATTGTAAAATAAATGCCTCACAACATGTGTTTTACCAAAGGAGAATAGGAGAGATTTATAAATAGGAATACTTAAAAGTGGCTGTACACAGTTGCCCTAAATAGTACAATTGGATAGAAAAAAATAGGTAGGTAGATGACCATAAAATGCAGGGAAATTTTAGGGAGGTATCTCAGGTAGGGAAAAGCTTATATTGGCCAAAAGGGATTTATAAAAAAGAAGCCTGGGGATAAGGTTTTGCTTTCCAATTTTGGTGTTCATTAAACATGATGTAAGCTGTAAGCACATTTTAGAGAATTTAACTGTATATGCTCCTCCCCCCCCTTTTTTGATGGAGAGTTTCACTCTGTAGCCCAGGCTGGTCCTGAACTCACTATGGAGTCCAGTCTGGCCTTGGACTCAAGGAGATCCACCTGCCTCAGCCTGCCCAGTGCTGAGATTACAGGCCTGTGCCACCACGCCCGGCTTATGTGGTGCTGGGGAATCAAACTCGGTAATGCTTACACTTAGTACTTGATGGGCAAGTGCTTTAACCGCCGAGCCATTCCTCCAGCCCCTAGAGAATTCAGTTGTCTGTGACATCGTGCTTTCATTGTGAGCATGTTATCTTTGCACGTGATAGAATGATGGTTAACAGTTTGACCTTGCTTCACATTTTAGCAGACCGTTTGGCAGCAGAGATGTGCATTCTGTTCTCCCTCGCTTTTATTCTAGCCTTTCCTGTGAACAGCGACTTCCTTGTTGCTAACATGACTAGTGGTTAGATCCTTGCCACTCAAGGTTTTCATTTTTCTGGACTTTGAGTGCTGTCTTTTTACATTTTCATTTTCTCTGTTTGAAGAGCTCTTTATATTTGATATCCTGATAGAATTTATCTGCTCAAAGTGAAAGTTGGTGCTTCTTGAATTCTAGCTTCAAAATAATCATCTTGAGTAGATCTGAGATATTGGAGCAAGATGAAAGATGCAAAGATGCCAGTCTTAATTTACAAGAGTCTGTTATCAGCAGGACTGGGTCTTGACTTGTACCAGTCTTAAAAATGCATCTAGCATTGTAATTTGAGCTGTGATCTTTCATCAAATGTACAGTTTAAATTTATAGAGCCCTATTTTTGCATTAATTTATGTCAAATAGAAGACATTAAATTCAGAACATGTTTCTTAAAAAAGATTTATGTTTTCTGACATTTTTGTGCAGTGTTTTAAAATTAATTGTAGCTCACCTTCAGTCTGTGGCAGATCTGTTATAATGTATCATGGGACTTCAAAGGAAGGACATTTCTGTGGTCATCTTATTCAGCGCCTAACCTCAGCAAAATGTTATTTTATGTAAATGAAAGTTTAAAATATCTTTTATGTATCGTGGTGTCATAACCTCTCCCCCAGCCCCACCCTTGGCAGTCCAGGGTCTCTCTCATGTGAGGCAAGTGCTCAGACCACTGAAATACTAGCCCATAGTATTGATTTTATCTGTGATAGAAATCTATGCGACATAATCTTATTTGATTGTCGTGTTAGAGAGTTGTACTTCATGCTTACTTATCTCAAAGGTGGAGAAAATGAGGCTCAGTGAGGGTTTTTTGGATTAGGACTTTCTAGCTTGATCTCTGTTTCAGTGTAGGTTTGATAGAGATATTTGTAAGATGTTTCATATAGTCCAAAAATTAAATCTTTTCATATTTTTCTTCAGTAACACTTGCTACTGAAATTTAGAATGTAGAGGGGGAAATGAATACCACTTTAAGGCAGTATGTCAGAATCCCAATGACAATATGCTATTTACATTTTTTTCTTTATGGATTTTTCCCCACATTGTATGGATAGTATACAAATGATACTGTTTTATGTTAAACAGGTTTTTTTTTTCCTGTGCAGCAGAACTGTTTACCCTGTGACCTTTCCGAATAAATTGGCAAGCATGTCAGCTGCTAAAAGCTAAGAAAGGATGGAAAAATGTATTTCGCAGGTAAATCTTTGGGATGCCCCATTTACTTGAAATTCTAAACAGTGAGATGAAAGACTATGTTGAAGCCTGAATGTTTCAAAATGATGATTAATGAGGAGCTTGTCACTTGGAATTCACTTCAGGTACTGGGTTTCCAGTGCTAGCCCAAAGTAATTTTTTTTTTGTAACACAAATGGATGATTTTTATAATAGGCACACACAAGGTTAGTATAGGATAGCAAAAACTTAGCAGTGCAATAAAGATCTAGTGCCCTTTTTCCACTTTGAAGTTGACTTGTTAGCCTATCAGAAAGCCTTTTTCATTAGTGTTTTATCTTGGTCTTTTCCTGATAATTTATGACCCTTAAAAATAAATTTGGAATAATCTGGGTTTAGAAATATGTTTTAATAGTGTTATGTGCTTTCAGTTAGTTCCTTGAATTTTCTATCACTTTTCAAATAAACCTGTGTAAATCTCATTCTCGGCTGGTAGCCTTGACAGCTGGAGGGACAGGAGGGCAGTAGACGAGGCTGTGACAAAGTCAGGAAGCCTGGGAGCAGCAGGATTGATGTGTCCGTAGTGACCAGGCAGTAGGAGGTGGAAACTCGGGGCGTGAGATGTGGTCGTTGTTGATATGTGCAGAATAAAGGGGATCTTCATGTTGTTTTAGTAAACGTTTCTGACTAATTTAATACCGAAGAACCCATGACTGTCTGGTGGGGTAACTCCAGGAGTAATGCTCACTGTAAGGGTAGGGTACATGTCAGTTTAATAACTGATCCCCCTGTGGTAGTCAGTCATCCAGTGGTTGCAGGAGCATTAAAGGTCCGTGTCTACAGGTGAAGTTACTCCTTTTGGCTATCTGAAGCTCCTTCACATATGTGCTTGCATGTGAGGATGGTGTGTGTATGTTTCACAAAGGTTCTATTGGACTTAACGCCCAGTTGATACGTGTTCAAGCTAGGCTCGGAACAGTTTAACTTTATATCTTAAGAATGACATTCTTGCTTTTGAGTTTGGGCTGAGCAGAATTCTTTGTTGATGAGGTGATAGTCGGTGGAGAGGTAGAAATGGATTCAGCTAGCATGATTGTGAAAAGTACACTTGCTTCAGTAAATAATAAGAAAAGCAAAAGACTTCAATACCAGATACTCGTAGAAAGTAGGGATTCAGTTTATTCACACTTGTTCAGCTTTCTGATGTAACTAAAAAACTGCAGGGAGGTAATCTTGTTTGTTTATTATGACTTTTATTACTTGACATAATGTAAAAATGGTAAATTTCATGCCAAAGTTGAGGATACAAGAAAAAGGAAATTAAAATTAGAATTCTAGGAGGGGTGGGGAACAGCTTAGCAGTTAAAGAGCTTCTCTAGCAAGCACAAGGCCCTGTTTGATTCCCCAGCACCACATAACCAGGGTGTGGTGGCACAAGTCTGTAATCCCAGCCTTTGGGAGGCCAAGGCAGGAGAATTGCCCTGAGTTCAAGGCCAGCCTGGGCTACATAGTCAGCTCAGGACTGGCCTAGCCTACAGAGTGAGACCCACCTCAAAAGAAAGTTAGGACTCTGGGCAAAGGAAAATCGGTATTAAATATTTAATTACGTAAGAGCAGATGCAAAAGATAGGAGCCAGTGTCCAACTCTAGTGGATAAACAGTGAGTGCTAAAACACAGGTATCTAAGCATGCGTAGTATTGGGTAAGTAGTTCATCAAGGTGAAGATATTTACAATAGCTTCATTAAAAAATAGTATCAAATCTAAGGAGATTAAAAAGCTATTTTATCAAAGCAATGGTTAAACTAGCACTTAGCTTTATTTTAAGGGGTCCTTGTTATGTAGCACAAGACATTACAGAGTCATCAGGTTGTGCACATTGAATGGCTGAGGTTGGGGTGTGCATTCTGACTCAGCTGTTGCACTGGAAGGGAGAAATAACTGTTTTGATCAGCAGAGTCTTTACAGAGCTCTTAATCTGAATGCAGGTTGCATAATTTGAGATGACAAAAATATTAATTATTAAAGTAAAAAGTCATGTTAGACCTTTTGTACATATGTGAATAAATGCTATTCAAATACCATAGCTCAAAAAAAAAAAAAAAACCTTGATAGTGTTGTCTGAAGTTTAGGGTATGGGGCTGGAGGAATAGCTAACAAGCTCAAGGCCCTGAGTTTGATTTTCCAGCACCACATAAGCCAGGTGTTGTGGCACATGCCTGTAATCCCAGGCTGTAGGAAGTGAAAACTCAGCACTCGAGAGACTGAGGTAAGAGGGATGCCGTGAGTTCACCAAAAAAAAAAAAAAAAAGAAAAAGTATATAGTAGAGGATTAATGTGTGAATGAATGAATGAATAAACATTAATATTCTTAATTTTTAAAATTAGATAGCTAACTAACTGTAAAATAGTATACTTAGAAATAGCCTTAAACTTTTCATATTTTCTCACTTAAAATATTTACTATTTAGTTTTTATTATAAAACTTTTTTTTAAAAAACTATATTTTCCATTCTTAATATATAAGATTTGTTCATTTGGTTTGTGTTGTAAGCACTTTTTTTCTATATAGAATTTTTGTAGGTTATGCGTAGTGTGGTCTAATTTATAACAGCATTAGGTATTTGAAACGTTAAAGATTAGAAATTGCTTTCAAGCGTAGAATGTATTTGGTTACCACAAGTTTAGTGTCTTCCTTCAAGACCAAATAGCTGATTCTGTGGAGCCAGAGCCATTAGTACCATGAGAGTCCTTTAGTAATAGGTCTCCAAGGTAATGGAGGCTGAGGACATGGGGCAGAGTAGGAGAGACCACACCCAGAAGGTGTGCATCTTTCTCCTTCCCTCCTCAGTGGCCCGTTGAAATATTATAAAAGAGATGGGAGGTACGAAAGGTGGATGTTTTAGTCAAGTAATAGAGCAGTTTGTGCTGAGTGAAGATCTTGGACAGACTTTAGAGTCAAATAATAATTTCTAATTATGAAGGTGTTTTAAAACTAAAGTCTACTTGGAAGACGGCAGCCGAGTAACAGAGCTGCACCATGTTGCCTCATGGACTCACTTTAAAAGGTGAGAATATAGTAAAAAGTCACCTGTTCAATGTAGCTAGGACAGGGAGGAGGGCCCCAACAATTGAAAGAAGGACAGGGGAAGGCCAGAAACCCCAAAAACTCAAAGTAGAGGTAAACAGCAGTCCAGGAAACTGCCCCAGGCCCACTGTGCACCGCAGCTGGAGGAAAGTCTGCCTGGACCCTGTGACCAGGTAATGCAGATCCTGGAGAAGTGGGAATGGATAGCAGCTGGTAGCCCCAGCCACCAAAAATTGAGCCTGTGAATAGTGCTTATTACAAATGCAATGCGAGCTTCTCCTAGAAAAGGCCTCCTGGAGGCTAGATCAGGAGCTGTGCTTGGCAGCCATAACAGGCAAGGATGTAAGAAGGAGCCATTAAAAAAATTGGCCGGAGACTGAACTGATTAGAGTAAAAAAAAGCTCAGATGAGCACATCAGGGCTTTTGGGGTCACTCTTAAACAGTACCTTGGCACAAGACACAGTTGTGGAAAGGAGAGAAAGGCCACCAATCCCCTGAATGACTTTTGATGGTAATAGGAACACCTCCAGGGTGGAGAGCCCTGCTCTTGGGGCAGGGAAGCCAGGCCAGGTGGGGCAGCTTTGCTGAGGGGGGCGGGAGTGAACAAGACACCTCAGAGGCTATCATAATGTTAGATCCTCCCTCATTGCCTAGTCCCAGCACAGAAAACTCGGCAGAATTTCATCTCCCCCCACATCCTCATAGCTGTTCAAAGAAACCTCTCAGCTGGGCTTTTAAGGTAAAGCCCGTTAGCAACAGAAACATGGGAAAAAGACAAGGCAACAGGACACCCACAGACATGCCTGAGACCCCAGAAGTTAATGGCATGGGCCCTGAAATAGTGGAACTCACAGGAAAGGAAGTCAAAAAGCAAGTAAATGAGTTGAACATGCAGTTCAAGTAAGTATCCTTGAAGAAATGCAAGCAGTGATCAGTGGGCTTAAAGAGGAACTCACTAACCAAATAGTGGTCCCCATGATACAAGGCTCACTGAGCCTAGAGAAGCCACAAATAAAAAGTTGGCTGAGGTAAATAAGAAAATGCAAGCTGTGAAGGAACATTTTGGTAGAGAAGTAAAAATGTTGAAAAGAAGTCTACATTTGAAAGCAGGGGAAATTGAAGGGAACATTGTGAAGACAGATTTTCAGATCTTGAGGACAAGGCTGAGGAAACACATGCCATAAGGCACAACTTCAAAATTAGAAATGACAAAGTAGCTGGATATAATAGCTGATGGAGGACTCAAAGAGAACCAATTTCAGAATTATGGGTGTGGGAGAAAGAGCAGAAGACAGCATCAGAGGTGTAAAGAATTTATTCACTGAAATCATACAAGAAAAATTTCCAAATGTAGAAAAAAGTTAATTTTTTTCAGGTACAAAAAGCTTATAGAACCCCGTTTAACCTCAACCAGTGGTGGGACTTGTCACAATACATCATAATCAAAGCCTCAGGAATATAGCATAAAGAGAGAATATTAATAGCAGCAAAAGAAAAACAGACATTGTACCAAGGCAGACCCATTCTAATTACTATAGATTTCTCAATGCAAACTTTAAAAGGCCAGGAGAGACTGTAGTAAAAATTTTTCAAGCTTTAAAAAATAGCAGGTGTCAATCCAGGTTGTTGTATCCAGCCAAATTATCTCTGAAAATTGAAGGAGAAGTAAAGGTTTTTCATGACCAAGGATTCCTAAGGAAATTTACGACCACTAGCCTGGCGCTGCAGAAAATAATTGAAGGAATCTTTGAGAGAACCAAGCTGCACCAAAGAACATGGAAGAAAGGAAACATCTAAATAGAAAGTGTAACAACAGCAACAACAAATAGATTGGTCTTTGAATTATTTGTTATACTACTAAAACAATACCAACTTTCTCATAAAATCTGTTAAACTTCCCCCATAATTATTTTTAATTTAGCATATTAGCTTGCAAAACATAATGATTATATTAATCTTGGGGTATTGGTGTAAAATCTTTAAAAAATATGTATGCATGAATTTATGGATGGATAGGTGGATAAAATGATAAATCTGGCAAAATGTTAGTAAAGTGAGTAAATAATTTATGGAAGGGAAAAACATTCTAAAATAACTGAATATGCCATTATATCTATTGCTTATGTGTAATTTACTCTTATATATTTAAGTTCATTTAATGTAGCAGTTCACTTATTTGGTCTTTGATGTATGTTTATCCTAAAAATCTGAAATGATAACCTAAATGTCGTTTGAATGTACAAACATTTACCTTTCAGTACTCAGCTAAGGAATTTGAAATTTAACTTCTTTTTTTCCCTCACATTTTGCATGTATCCTTATGAATTTCATTATCATAGTTCTTTACTTATGTGGACTAATCGGTGAGGCCATGTTAAAGAATCTCACCAAAGATACTAAAAAAAAAGAACTTTCTGTAAATCGTCCCAATAAAGGTCTTTGTGGGACCCAGAAAAGAGGCATCAAGATATGGCCACTGCAGCCTGTTCTAAGGGTAGTCAGCCGAGCTAAAGAGTGGTGATTTGAGTGGTGAAGTGAGTCAGATGCAGAAAATTAAATATGTTAAATACTATAAGGTTTCTCTGATATGAGACACTCAGAAACTCAGCATCCGATAGAACCAGATGGGCCTGATAGTGGCAGTTAGAGGGGATGGAGAGGTGGTGGGAGTGCCAGAAGTGGGAAGGAATTGTGAAGTCGATGTGATATAGATATGCACAAAATAGTCAAGTTCATTATAAACACACACACACACACACACACACACACACACACACACACACACACACACGTGGGAAAAAGATAAAAATTTTAATATTTAATATTATCTACCAGCATATAAAAGTTGGAAGATTGTACATTAAAGATCAATATTCTGTTTAAAAATTGGGATATCTAACAATAACAGTTTTACATTGCCACATGGGGAAAAAAAAGAACAAAAATACTTAAGTATATGTGGGCAGTTATACCTAATCATTTCATTTCACACAAAAAATACTGCAATTTGAATATGATGTTTGAAGGTGTAAAAACTCTTGTATTGTTCCTCAGTGCATTAGTGTGGGTTCTTTTAAAAGGCAGAATTTATTGAAATTGTGATAAAAAGGATCTATTTGGAAGACTTACACATCTGAGGATAGAGATTACCAAGGAGGCAGCCTGCATGTGCCAGAGCTGGAGTGTCCAATGGCTGCCCAGTCTCGAAGCAGAGCACCTGTCCGGGACGTCAAGACAGCCGGTGAGTCTGCTGCAGATCTTGGTTGTTCGAAGAACAATGGCGAAGACCGGAGACTGAGGATCAGCTGGCCCACAAATCACCCTAATCCAGGCTAATTCTCAATTCCCAATGTAGGCGTGGTTCCCACATCCTGATTCAGACATGGTTCCTGATTACCTCAAGTTGACATAATCTCTCCAATGGTCACACTCAGGTATATTTTACTACACAAGTTTATTTTTATAGGATGGTGTGACTTCCCTACAAAATAACTTGGTGATGATAGTTTTGTAAAGTGTAAATATGTACTTACTATAGGTGAAGCCATCTTGCTACTAGATATTTACCCCTCCAAAAGAAAAGCATATGTATACACGGACTTGTTTATGAATGCTTGTAGCAGTTTTATTTATAATAGTCCTAAATTAGAAATAATTCAAAGGTCTATGAATAAGGGAATAGATTTAAAACATTCCCAACGTGCCCCCCAACCCCCCATTTTTAATTTTCTTTTTTGGAGACAGTCTTGTCTGTAGTCCAGCTGGTCCTGAACCCCCTGTGTGGCCCAAGCTGGCTTTGCACTCACAGAAATTCTACCTCTGCCTCCTGAATCTGGGATTATAGGTGTGTACCACCGTGTCTGGTTTATGTGGTTCTGGGGAATCAAACATAGGGCCTTGTGCTTGCTAGGCAAGCACTCAAACTGCTGAGCTAAATCACCAGCTAGGTAAACATTGTTCTTAAACATTTTTTCCCCCTCATACCTGAGTTTTATCCTTGATTTATCAACATATATAATTTTCCAAAAATTTGATAGGGAAGAATTCTTGAAATAATAGCCGTATCTTTGGTAAGCCAGAAATAATAATAGAATCCTATTTTATTTTTATTCCTGATGCATTAAAAAGACATGAATTTCTGTGTTGTGCATATAACCTACAATGAGGTACTAGAAAATACGGCTCCACTGTGCACTTCCTGTCTGAAAATCACTTCCCGAGTTCCCCTGGTTAGAACTGAGTAATCTAGATAATGTGATGAACTTATCACTCTGACACAGATTGGCACAAACGGTAAGGCAGTTGTTTTAATTCCTCCCTGATTCTTTCAGCCATCATTTATGAGTTCTAAATTTTCTTGTTTTTCACATTTCATGAGCATTTAATGAGATTTTGGGGATGGGTGTGTCAAGGGTGGTTAACCAAATAGTATTTTAACCCAAAAACTTTCCTGAAATTTTATTTTAGCTGTTCTCCTCAGTTCTCAACCTCATTGAGTAGTGAATTATGTCCCTGCTGTTTATACCATAGTCTTAATTTTTTGTGGGGGTTGTGGTCTTAAGTTATAATGTATGAACATGTTAGAGATGGTGAGTTAAGTGACCTATCGGGAGGTACTTCCTGAGATGGTGGAAAATTGGGATGATCAGGAGTAGAATTCTGTGTTCATGCTTTATGTGTTGTATCGTTGCTGTTCTTGAGAGAAAAGTACCGTAAATTTGAACCTTATTTTTGTAAATGAAACTTGGAAGATTAACTGCAACTTTCAAGCTGTTTTAAATTAACTTAAATTTGGATGGAAAGCTCAGATAGTGATTGTTTCCTAAGAGGACGTTTGGAATCTTGTGGCTACATTTAGACAAGAAAGAAAGTAGATTAAGAACTAACTTAAAAAAATTGTAATAAGATGGTGGCTTAATTTTAGGCAGAGTGGATTTTTTT
Source organism: Ctenodactylus gundi (assembly GCA_004027205.1). NCBI lineage: Eukaryota > Metazoa > Chordata > Mammalia > Rodentia > Ctenodactylidae > Ctenodactylus > Ctenodactylus gundi. Next base: position 11,168 of record PVKB01007083.1, read on the forward strand.
TTAAGTCTGATGTTTATTTATACCCTGGAAAGTAGGCTTAAAAATTTTTTATGTGCACAAGATATGTGTTAAGGCTTTGATTATTTTGCTGCTAACATGTAGTCATTTTTTAGACATCTCTTTAATAAACTGAGTATGAATAATAGATGAAAGTTGTTAATTTCCCCCACCCTCTGTCTTCATTATTTCCAAGATTAAATCTAGGGAGATTAAAATTAACAAACAGAAATTAGTGAGAAATTGCACTTCAAGTTTCAGATTATGTATTTCAATGTAAATTATTCAAATCCTTTGTGTAAAGATACTTTGAAGAAACAAATGCTAAGACTAGTATAATCTTTGCCTACAACACTGACCCTCAGATGTTTCCGCAGTGTCTTCCTGTTCTGGTTTTCTCAGCCCTTTGGCAGTGTTGTGGTGGGACAACCTAATATTGTAGTTGCTTAATTTTTAAGAGTGGAAGGAGAGAAGAGTGGCTGGCAGCGTGGCCTCCAGGTATGGTCAACTAACCAGAGATTCTGTGAACCATATGGTTAGTTTTCTAATTTTTTAGTGGAAAATAATTTTGAACGTCAAAGATGCTAAAACCGTACAGAGAAATACCATTGTACTCTGTGTTCAGTTTTCTTCAGTAACATTTTATATAACCTTAATACTGTTGCTAACTGAGCTACAAGCTGTATTCAGATTTCATCAGCTTTCATGTGTGTTCTTGTGTCTGTGTATGTATTCTGTGACCTCCTCTTACCACATGTGGCAATGCTCATAACCACCATCACAGTCAGGGTAGAGAAATTTCCTGTCACTCTAAAAAAGCTTTCGCATACCACTATTAGTAAAGCCCTCTCTCCAATCTTAGCAATCACTAATCTGTTCTGATATTGTAATATTTGTCATATCTAGAATGTTATGTAAATAATGCTGTTATAGACATTATTTAGATATGTAATAAAGATAGTAAGTCCACTTTATTCAAAGGGGCTGCTGCATAGAGATTTTGCAGTAAGAGAGAAAAAGATCAGGTTCAACTCTGACTCTCATGAACTAGTAGAGCTTTATATGTTAAATTACTAAGACAAAACCTCAAGGCTAGGGGGACTCTGGCTAGACCACCCCAGAGGATTCTAGCTAAGGTCAGATCGTGGTGAAAGGATAGGAGGATGGGAGGTTTAACTGGCTCAGTCGGCTTAGTGGTGTTCCTGGGCCATGGTCAGAGCCAAGGTTGGAAACCAGTCAGAAAGGAGTTAGAGGAGTCTGACTCAAGCTTGTGCAGGAAGATAGTCTTTGCCACTGATATAGCTGAACTGTGTCACTCCCTCCCGTAATCCATATGTGGAACCTCAAAATAGGACTGTATTTAGAAACAGGACTTTTACTTAAAGGAATGAAAGCCAGGTGTGGAGGCTGAGGCAGGAGGATTGCTATGAGTTTGAAGGCGGCTAAGGCTGCGTAGCTAAAGCTAATTGGGTGGGTCCTCAATCCATTCTTATTGATATTTCTAGAAGGAAATTATAGCCTGGTGGGGGGCCAGCCCTTTGATTTCAGCATTTGGGAAGCTGAGGTCGGGGGATTACAAGTTTGCGTTCAGTTTGAGTGACAGAGTGACTTTGTGAGACTCTGTCTCACTCTCAGAAACAGGCAGAGGCTGTGCCTCGGTCAGTCCTTAGTACTGGCGTGGTGGTGGGGAGAGAAGACAGTGAGACGGAGAGAGGCACCAGGGCTGCGTCCACAGAGAAAAGACCCTGTGAGATCCTGGGAGACCTCACAGCCCACACCGTTTTCAGTGTTTTTGGGCTGCTCTAACGAAATCTCATAAACGGGCTGCCTGGTAAACAGTAGAAATCTGCTTTTTACAGTTCTTGAGTCTGAGAAGTCCAAGGTCGGGTGCGGGCAGAATTGGTGTGTGGTGTGGGTGTGCTTTCCTTTTGGACAGTACCTTTTTGCTGTGTTTGTATGAAAGAAGGTGTGAGGGGTCTCTGGGCTCTTGTTTTTTTCTTTTAAAGACAGTGTCTCACTCTGAAGTCCATCCCAGTCTGGTCCTGAGCTTACTGTGTAGCCCAGAGGAGCTTCAGACAATGGTAGTCTTCCTACCTCAGCCTCCTGAGTGCTGGGGTTATAGGCTGGACCACCATGGCTAGCTTCACGTGGTGCTGGGGAATCAACTCAAGGCCCTGAGAGCTTGCCAGGCAAGCGCTGTCACCGCTGAACCATTCCTCCAGCCCTGGGCTTTCTTATATTATACATGTATGGGGCTCTCTCCTCATTATCTGATCACTTTCTAAAGGCCTTGCCTTCTAATACCATCACTGTGGGAGTTAGGATTTCTACATAGGAATTTTTTGGAGGGAGGTTGGGAGGACATAGACATAAGGTCATTGCAGCAGCTACTTACAAGTCGAACAGAAGGCCACAGAAGAAACCAAACCTGCACATACCTTAATTTTGGACTTTTACCTTCCAGAACTTTTAACAGTATAGATGTCTGTTGTTTTACATACCCAGCCTTTTGTGTGTTATTGTGACCTAGAAAGCTAATATACGTATAGTCTGTCATTGCTGAAGCGTTAAAAGCCTAGTATGATTTTTCATCCAGCAGTTTGTTTCTTTATCTTGCTAAATGTGTTCTACTTTGGGTGTGGGTGAGCCCTGTGTGGGCGTGTTGGGGCATTCACTCCTTAAAGGGTAGGTGGCTGCCTGTAGTTTTTGATTATCACGACTAGAACTGCCGTGAACATTCATCTACAAGTTTTTGGGTGTATGTAAATTATCATTTCTCTAGAGCACATACCTGAAATCAGATTGTTGAGTCGTGGTATGATTTTTTAAAGAAACCATTGAGCTGGTTGTCGGGTTGCCTGGGCTACTTTATATTTCTTTTGGCAATGAATGAGCAAGTTCCTGTTGTTCTCTGTTCCTACCCGCACTTGGCATTTCAGTATTTTTTTTGTTATAATGATTCTAATAAAGCATATCTCCCAGTACTGGTGTCTCATCCTAGCTTTGATTCGGATTTCCCTAATGGCTAATGCTGTTGAACATCTTTTCATTTGCTCATATCCTTACCAGTGAAGTAATTTTTTATTATTGCCTTACCTTTTTTGTCTGGGAATCAATTCTGAAATGCACAAATTAGGGAGGAGAAGTTTTATTTTAGCTTGCAGTTTCAGAAGGTCACTGTCCATTTATGTGTGGCTGGCAACAGTGGAAGCATGTGGTAGAGGTAGAGGTGGAGGTAGAGGCAGCTCCTCACGCTGTTGCCAACAGGGAGCCAGGCCAGGGAGAAAGGGAGGAAGTAGCATTTATCCTTGTAGGTCCTGTCCCAGGGATCTCCCCCTTCTGGGTCCAACCTCAGTGTTTCGCCCCTTCCAGGTTTAAGGCCCTAATCTACCATACGCCTGTCATTTATAATCTGCCACATGTGTATCTTCCACCACACACCTGTAATTCAACACAGGCCCATAATCCATTTGTCTGGGCCAGGTCCCCATCTCCTAACAGTGAATGACTCCATGGTTCATCTACAACACCCAAATATATGAGACTTTTGGGGGACACTCCAGATCCAAACCACAATATTTATTGTAATTCAGACTTGAAGCATTGCAAGCTTCGCGTCTGAGCCAGGAAATTGAATTTGGGAATAGGCGTGAGCTAGTAATAACTGGAGTCCTGAAAGATAGTAGTCTAAAGTCTGAGTCTGTAAATAAGTAATTATTTACAGAAAGCAATTTTGTATGAAATGTCCGCTTTGTAGAGGAGATTCTGAAATCTTGAAATAGAAAAAAATGAGACTAGAAGACCGGCCGATACAATACTTGGGCCCCTTAATGTAAATTTTATAGATTATTTAGATAATGGGTAACGTGATAGACTTTATTGACTTCAGGCATTTTCTTCAGATACATTTATTCTGATTTTAATAGGACTGGTTGTGGAAACGAAAACAGAAAACTTGAGTATCTTAAAGATACACCACCATTTCGTGTCAAATGAATCTTTCACATAGCATTCATAATTCTCTGTGGGTTTGTAGATGGCAGTTTTGGGGAGAGTTTTAAGAGCGAATGTGTACCACTTACCCACACATACACATCATGCATGCTTGCATACTGCCATTTCTCATTTCTCATTTCCTTTTTCTCTGGATTTGACATTTTTACTCCTCTGTCTCTGTGTGTCCGTGTGGAAACCTCTAAAATACAATCATAGGTGTTTATGATCTGTAGCACAGTGGAGAGCACGTGCAGTGTAGTGCTGACTTTCTCTGAGGGATTTATGACCAAGCTGTGTTTTCCCATTGTCTACAACCACGAACTATTTCATTTATGCTAAATATGCTCTAGAGACCACGTGACGGACACTTGGCCCTTTCAGGCTTTTGTGAACTGAACTGTTTGGACATGCTTAAAGAGAATTTGAACTGTTCAGTTTCAAGAGATATATGTCAGGATTGTGTAGTTGTCCTGTACATAAAGATACCTGCATGGAGAAGCTGCAGTGGATATGCTTGTGGTGTAGTCAGCATCCAGCTTCGATAACTTCATGGTGGCTACCTTGCTTTTGACTCACAAATATAACATTGTTTTATTTTTGTAAGTTAATATTTTCTAAGACGCGCACACACACACACACACACACACACACACACACACACACACACACAAAATATGTATTATCTGAAATGCTCTGGACCAGAAATATTTGGGATTTCACAGTTGTCTCGGATTTTGAATCAGTCATTTTATTGGTTTAGTGTCTTTAACTGGAAGTGCAAAGCCCGAGATGCTCCAGAATCCAAAGCTTTTTTTAAAATTTAACTTTTTTTTTGTAATACATGAATTCCATATTCTGTAACACTTTTAGAACCAGGGGATTCAGGGAATCAGTGAGCGTCTATGCCCACCCCTTTTTCAGAGGTTCACCCCTTTCCTGTCTGACCATTGCCTCTCTTTCTACCCTGGCATTCATGTTTGTGTCTTTCTGTGTTATTAATTTCTGTGCATTTCATAAGAGGGGCACCCATCTATAGTCAGTCTTTTGGCTGGTGCATTTCACTGAGCATTATTGACTGTAGGTGGCCCCATGTTCATCCAGACACTTCATGTCTGTCTTTCTTTATGGCTGCATAGTATTCCATTGCATGTAGCTGCCACATCTTCTTTTACCATTCCTGTGTGGATGGGCAGGTAGGTTGTTTTGAGGATTTGGTTATTATGAATTGTGCTGTTATAAACATGGATATGCATGTGTCTTTTTGGTATGTTGACTTTATTTCTTTTGGAGACATGCCTATTTGGGCAGAAGCTGAATTAAATGGAATTTCCATTCTCAACTTTCTAAAGAACCACCAGACTGCTTTCATAAAGGTTGTACCAGATTGCATTCCCACCAGCAGTGGAGCCCAAAAATCCAAAATTCGTAATACTCCAGAATCTGAAACTTTGAGCATCATGTCAGATATGGAGTATTATGAATTTTGGATTTTCAGATGAGGGATTCCTAGCCCCCCACTTTTCCCACCACTGCCTTGCTGTGTCTCAGTGTGTATATATGTGAAATTTAATAGAAGAACACGCACAGTTGTAGTTGAAATGCATCAAGAAAATGCAGTCTTCTTAGGTCATTTTAGTATTTGGGTTTACCACAGGAACTGTGGAATGTTCAGAGTGTTTCTTCTCTTCCCTAATTGAGGTGCAGTCTGTTTGTGGTAAGATGGTGCTGCCTTTACACAACAGAATGAATGGAATGCTGGCATTTGAGCTTCTTTTTTGTGGAAGTGTGTAAGAGAAGAAATTTGCTAACTATTGGACCAAATGAACTTGTGGCTTTTTTGGGGGGAGGGGTAGGTTAAATAATTGTTTTTATGAAGGAAGTGAGTTAGCTCCTAGTGAAAAGAAGGGGAATTTCAAAATTTATGGTTAGTATGTTAAGATGCTGTTGAAGAGATTATGTCAATTTGAGGGGATCAGGAATGACACCTGGATTGGGGTTTGGAAACCACGCCTAGATTGGGAATTGAGAGCCGGCTTGGTTTAGAGTTTGAGTGACTTGTGGGCCGGCCAGTGAGGGAAGAGCACCCACCCAGATGTGGGAGGTCCAACTGGAACTCCAAGAGTATAAAAGGAAGGAAGCCGGAAGCTTGTCACAGCTTCTTCCTCTGGGAAAGCTCGCTCCGTTGCAATTGTCTACAGATGCCGATTTGCTGCACGTAGTAGATCTTCATTACAGATTTCATTCCAGTCTCTATGCGAGCCTGTCTGCCCATTGCTGATCTTCAGTCACTGATCTTCAGGCTCCAGTCTTCGCCATTGTTCTTCAAACAACCTGTATCTGCAGCAGACTCTCACCTCACCGGCCGTCCTGCAGTACCGGATAGGAGATTACTTCACAGCTGAGCAGCCATCCTGGACTCTCTCTGTCCTCGGATTTGTAAGCCTTCCTAATAGATCCTTTTTGTTACAAAATCTGTAAATGCTGCCTTTGGCAGAACCCAAACTAATTCAGATGCTAAGAGTCACATTCATTTTTTTTTGTGCAACAAGAAGACAAAGCACTGAATGAGGAATCTAGGAGGTCAGGGTTCAGCTCTACTTGTTCTCTAATGAGGGTTATTGAAGCTGACGAGAGCAAATGTTTAATGGCTTTTAAATAAACAGAGAATCTCTTTGCCTGACTCTACCCAATTAGTGACTGAGTTGTTTTCATTAAAAAAAAAAACCCTCCATAAATAAGAAAGGGAACTCTTTTATGTTGTCTGTAGGGACAGAAGTTAGTATAGCTATTATAGAAAATAGTATGGAGGTTCCTCAAAGAACTAAATACAAAGCTATTATGTGATCCAGGAATCGTGCTCCTGGGTACATATTTAAAGACATGGAACCAGTATGTTGTAGAGACACTTGTATTCCCATGGTTGTTGCAGCATTATTTGTAGAAGCCAAGAAATCAAAACAACTGAAATGTTTATCAGTACATGAATGGATAAAAAATGTTCAGAAACTTCTCTCTGGCTCCTTCTTTCCCTCGTTCATTCATTCATTCTGGATATGGAACACCGGGCCTCCTGTATGTTGTGCAGGTGCTCTATCCCTAGCCATACTCTGCCCTTTTTTCATGTTTTATTAAGTTTCACAGTGTAGAAAGTTACATTTATATTTTATAAAAATCAAAATGTTCAATCAAAAATTGAGTCCATTATGTGGCATAATTAAAGAGACAAGGATTAGAATTCTGCTTTATTTAATAGTTTTGTGGGCACATAATTTTTTTCTGTATCCTGGTTTTATCTGTGAAGTGGATAAGATTTGCTCTACAGAGTTGTTGGGTTGGTACAGTGCCTTACTTATTGTAAATACTTGATATATGTTATTACAAACCTGGTTTGCTTTTATAATACTTCCTTGAAGCTTCTTGAATCAAAAAGCATCAGTATCTGTCATTGAAAGCCACATAAGAGGATGAAAGTAAAAATAAATGCCCATAAGAATTTACCTTGAAGCCCTAGCTCTGTCGACGAGGGCAGTACTGACAGGAGCTGCCACTCAGTTGATATCAGTTGAGAAACCAATCACGAAAGATCTATTGCTGGAAAAACGTGGTAGTTACCCACGTGTAGTACAGTCAATTTTAACTACTGTGTAAAAATTAATTGAAACCTGTCTCCTTTCATCCCCTTAATGTATTTTTTAAAAACTACTGCCTGCCTTTTGCCCCTTGGCTGTTTTACCCCACCCCTTTTGGTTTCTACAAGTATGGTGCACTTTTAAAATATCTTCCTGGGCCTCTGTTCTGATTGTTTGAATTTGAAATCCAAACCCCTGGATCCTCAGACCTTTTCTGTACTTTAGGGAAGTGGCTGTGGAGGAGAAGAAAATTCTTGTGGACAGTGAGTTTTGTCAGTTTCAGAGTTTGCTGATGTTCAGTAGGGATTCAGAGGGAGGAAGAATATTCAGGAGAGAAGATGCACCCAAGCTGTGTGAAGAGTCCTGCCCTTTCTCCCCCTTCCCCGTCCTGGGACTCCTTTTGCTTGGAGTAATGTGTCCCTTTTTGCCCCCAGCCTAACCTTTGTTTGCACTGATGTGACCCTTGTGAAAGCAGCCTGATGGGCTGGATGTAGCTGAGTGGGAGGGACCCGACTTCACCCGTTTGAAGGCCTGGCGGGGTTGTATCTTCAGCCTGGAGAAAAAACAAAACAAAACAAAACAAACATGAAACAATAGAAAAAGCCCTATAATTCCAGAAGAACTTTTGAACCTCTGCAGAAGGCAAATAATGAAGAGACAGTGTAAAACATGCTTCTGAAGCCTGGCCTGCAGCCCCTGAGAATCGCCCTGCGGGGCTGGAGACTGCCGTGGAGACTCAGATCCCCATCCAGCTCCTGGTGAACCCTGTAACTTAGGCAGCTGACCTTTGCCTCTAGTGTTCACTTTAAAGCTACCTTCTTACTTATCGCCACATTAAGGCCATCCCCTGCCAGAGATAAGCACAGCCAGACATTAGTTAAAGTGGTGAAAACAGATCACGTTCAGCAAGTTCTGACAGTAGAGAAAGACTGAGCTCCATGCTTATTTGTGTGAAGTCCATTTTGGGCATTTTAAAAGGCATTTATTCTTTTAGTGCACCAGGGGGCTGTATTTTTTTGAGTGGAGTTACTGATCATTTTAACTTTAGAAACCTTTGAAACTGATGATGGATTCTGCCTGTTTGTATTGGACAAATTGTGTTCAGATTCTAGCCAAATTATACCATTCTCTTTTCATTGATAATGTGAATGCAAAGGTCAGTTGTAAGTTTTAAATACTTTTTTCATCCCTTCCTCCACCTCTTGCTCTGTCGCATGTTTTCTGTTTATTTCTTCTTTATTCCTCTCTCCTTTTTCATTTATTAGAAAAAAAAGGCTAATAGAAAATCCTAGGGCTTTTGCTGAGTTTGCCCATAATAGTATTGACTGGGTTATGATTTTTAAAAACCTCAGGACAGCTTTATTTTGGTTGAAGAGGATTTGAATGAATAAAGGTGTGAACAAGCCACATCGTATCTCATAACTCCTTATAAAGTCCCTAAGTGTCTTCTACAACGTCATGCGATTTGTCAGTTGTCATCTTTTCTGATCTACAGATATTATTAGTCATGAGAGAAAAAAATTCCTATTTAAATGTTTGATCATTTGCTTTCAGGACATGTGGTTCTCAACCTTTTTTTTTTTTTCTGGAGTCACCAACCTTATAAGCAGTAATGAGTTGCATTCCCACAGGCAGAGCCGACCCTGGGGAGTATTCAGGGTGAAATACAGACTGCCTTGGCTTAGCTTGGATGTTGTTTGCCTGGCCCTTAGGGCCGTTGAGTTGGCGTGAGGCCTGAGTGTGGACGTACAGAGAACCTGGAATGAAATGTATTTCTGTTTGGTGCATTTCACATAAAGGCTTAACCCTTTTTTTGTTGTTGTGAGAAATAGATTTATTTTGCTACTGGCTTTGGACTTAAGTGAAAGAATAAAATGTATATTTTTCCTGTAGATTATTCAGTTGTCCAAGCCCTGTGAGATTTATGGTTATGTATGTGTGTATGTATTTAATAAAAAGTTTTATTTCGTGGATTGGTTTTGAATTACTTTAAAAATCTTTATTTCTTGTATGGGAATGTTTCCAGAAAATAATTACATACCTTTGGAGGACTGGGTATTTGGTTTTTTGCTTAGAAGTGAAGTTTCTCAGATGCTCATCATGCTCTCTGTTCCTTTCGTTTGCTGTCTTCTCTGCTGTTTTCCCTGTCGACTGTGTGTTTTTGTGCAAGGTTGAACCACAGTGCAGAAAGGTTGAACCATGAATGTACAAATGGTGGCGTGACTGTGGTGCACGCATGGCTTATAGGGGGGAGGATAAGGCCTAGATTTCATTTTCAGTGTAGAATTTAAAAAGATATGGTGATTGAAAGAAAGATGATTTATACCAGTCATGTCTAACCCACGGCGAGGAGAGCTTTGAATGTGGCCCAACATATATTTATAAACCTTAAAGCATTATGAAGTTTCTTTTTTTTGGAGGTAACTCTGTTGCATGGTTCTTAGATAACTTTATAGACCAGACATACTGTCCTGAGGTCCACCAGTCACATTCAATCCTAGTCAGCTACTACAGTGGCCCCGCATGATTGCAAATTTCTAATGTTATTATGTGTTTTTTAGCAATGTTTTTCATGAGCAGAGACTGCAGAGGCGAGAACAGATGCTGCGTAGGAGAGGCCCACGGCAGTGCTAACTTCATCTTTGCACCTTCCTCAGCTGGCCAGTTGAATGGAAACCTGTGTGTCTCACATTCTGTGTGCTGGTGGCACTTTGCAGTGAAGCACAGGAATTACCTGTAATTATTTCAGCCTACCCATGTGTGTGTGCCTGTGAAGACAGGTGTTTATTATTAAACAGACATGTTCATTTTCTTTTAGTTATTAAACTTGGGCTTGTGTTATTTCATAAAATAATTTTATAAGTTAGTTGTTTTTTAGCAGCTGTGGTATAGGAGGTGTATTATATTTTTTATATGTATCCTCAGAGAATTCCCTTTCACTCAGGGAAGTCCACACAGCAAAAACCCCCATGATTTATGAACCAGCAACTAACAAAATGTTTTTAGGGATTAGAAAAAAATTTGTTCTAGGAATTGAATACTGGGTAAGATTTTCTCTTTCTTTCTTTCTTTCTTTCTTTCTTTCTTTCTTTCTTTTTCTTTCTTTTTTTTGGGGGGGGGGCAGGATGTTAAAGTATACTACCCTTGATTTCAATCTTGTTTCTTATTTTTTTATTTTATCCTAATAGTTTGCCAGCTCACTGTGTATAGCTTAGCTCTAGGAATCAAGACATACTGTCACTGTATACTAATTTTGCACCTTGCCATCTATTTTATTTGAATATGAATGAACTGCAGATTCAATAACATGTTAATAACACACAGCTTGAAGAAATAGTGTCTGTATGTATCTCTTGACCACTTTTTCTCTTCTGTTCACACTCCCCTCAACTTTCAGTGTCTCTTTCCTTTCATGGCGATGCTTCACCCCTCTTCCTGCCCTCTTTCTATGGTGAGGTCTTTTTATGCATTTATAGCAATTTCACGTGAGAGATACCATTTGATAATTTAGTCTTTTGTGTCTGGTCCCTTTCACAGAGCATTATTGACTCAAAGTGAGCCCATTTTCTTCCTTTCTTTTTTTTTTCTTTTTCAGCTTTTATTTTGTGTAAAAAAGGACAAATTTAGTGAATTATTTTCAACTCATACACACAGTTATAATTTTAATGCTTTTCACATCCATGCTGAAAGTTTGTAATTTGGTAAAAATGAAAGGAACATAAATTTCTTTGAAGGAATTTTTCATGCCATTATATATATTTCATGGGAAAGTTTTAAACACTTTTTCAGTGATCATGGTACCAGAAAATAAAAGATTAAATTTGTACAGATATTGGGCTATATATCAAATACATATAGAAAGGATATAAAAACCTTTTGCAGTTTAGTTTGACCTCTGTTTTTAAAAGATTTGCCCCAGCACAGGTGCTTTTCTTTTGTATAAATATAGCTTTATTTAAAATGAAAATCAAAGAAAAAACCCCAGCTTAATCACAGTATTTTAAAAATCCCTTCCCAGTATTAAAGGGTCATATAGCACCATAGAACAAATATTGACAGGAAAAGGTGTACACATTGTGCAAAATTAATAATAATAAAAATGAACACTGAAAACCTGTGGTAGTATCCGTAGAATAAGAACTTGATAACAGCTTTAGCTTTTCTCCTACACAGCAAGGAAATGGTTAAAAAAAGGTTTCTTTCTGAGTGTTTCATATATGCCATTTTGCAGCTGCATAATATTACATTGTGTATGTGTGTGTGTGTGTGTGTGTATGTGTGTGTGTGTGTTTGTGTGTGTGTGTGTGTGTTTATCACATTTTTCTTATCTATTTCTCTGCTGATGGGCATGTAGGTTATTTCCAGGATTTAGGTGTTATGAGTTGTGCTTCTCTAAACATGAATTTGCATGTGTCTATGATATGAAGACTTTAGTTCTTTTGGAAAAATGCCCAATAGAATGATAGCCGGGTCAGATGGGTCTATCCTCAACTGTTTATGGAATCTGTGAACTGTTTTCTGTAATGGCTGAATTAGATTGCAGTCCCACTGACATTGTAGAAGTATTCTTTTTTCTCCACAGTCTTGCCAGCAATTTTTTGAGTTCTTGATGGTAAGCTGTTCTCACCGTTTTTCTCCTCATTTAAATAGTATCGCTGTTATCCCATAAGGAAGAATTAGTTATTTTTCCTAATAGTATTTAAATTTGTTTTAAAAAGTCAATTTTCAATATTGACGCTATTTTTAAATTTCATTTTTTTTTGAGGCAAGGTCTCATTTTATAGTCCAGTCTGTCCCTGAACCTACTGTGTGTCCCAGGCTGGCCTCAAGTTCGCCACATCCTCCTGCCTCAGTCTTTGAGTGCTGGGATTATATGCATGTGCCACCACACCGGTAGCTTTCAATATTGAAATATCTTTTGTACAGTCTTTTATTTAAAATAGTCAAAATTCCTTCAGTTATTTCTTCTGAAATATGTGATTTTCTTATTTTAGTTTTTTTTCCTTCAAAATTCCGAAGAATGTTAAGATTTGTTTTATTTTATTATTTGTTTGTTTGTTTGTTTATTTTTTGATACATGGTCACACTCTGCAGTCTAGACTGGTCCTGAATTCACTATGTAGCCCAGGCTGGCCTCAAACACATGACAGTCCTCTTGCCTCAGCCCCCAAAGTGCTGGAATTGTAAGCATGTGCCACCACATCTGGCTTATGTGGTGCTAGGGATTTGAACCCAGGGCTTTGAGCTTGCTATGCAAACATTTAACCGCTGAGCAATTCCTCCAGCCCCACAAAATTCATTTTTAAACAGTGTATCAGTACTGAGTTTTTCCTGCAGAAATGTACCTTTACAAACTGCTGCTTTCCAATAAGGTGCTTTAAGGGAGGGTTGTTCGAGGCTGGGCTCAGGTACTCTTGAATCTTAAGGATTGTATGAAGGAAATGGAAAGAAAGGAAATTGCTGCTGAAAATAGCATAGGTCGTGTCTTACTGTCTTTGATAACTACAGTAAAGCCTTGATGGCCTCTGAAATCACCAGCTCGGTGAATGGGGAGTGTATTTTAAAACTCAGGTAGAGAAATCATCCTAAATATGTTGGTACATAGAAGTTATGTTGTCTTAAGTGCTAAGGAAAATGGAATATATTTGAATGCTGTTTGAGAGATTTAAGATGATCAGAGACTGGCACATGGAGTTTTTTCACAGTCTATTTAGGGCAATGTCATGTGGTGAGAAAACAGTGCTGATAGTGTCTCCAAGGAGGATGGTCCTTGGCTGATGGGTTCATTTCCTGAGTTAATGAGCTGTACACTTTGCTTTTGATCTTTTTAAGGAAATGTTTCATTATAGTATAAAACCACTTAGTCCCAATGTTTTTTTTTTTAAGGTAATGCAGAAGCAGTAAATTGAATTTATTATATTATTTAGATCAGATTTTTTTTTTTTAAGACAGGGTCTTGCTCTGTAGTCCAGGCTGGTTCTGAACTCACCTAGGTAGCCTAGGCTGGCCTTGAAGTGGCAGTGCTGGGATTATACTACCACAGCCAGCTATTTTGTGGTGCTGGGGCATCATGCTGGGCCTGAAGCTTCCCAGGCTTAGCTATGCCCCTAGTCTTAGAGCAGAATCTTACTTATTAAAAATTTTTTTTTTTAAGTCATGGCTACTTTAGTTTGGATTTGTGGTTGAAGAGGTCTACTGTTTTCTATTTTCAGTGAAGTTGGCAATGTATGGAAAAATTACATGTTTTATTTCTTTTTTTGAGGAGTAGACTTTAAGCTGGGCAAACCTCTCTGTCTCCTCTGGCTAGCAGTCCAGGTTATTTGCTCTTTGTTCTGTGTTGATAGGGTTAGACTACCATGAACTTTTAAGTGTACAGCTACTTTTTCCTGTGAAAGGTTATGTAAATTCTATTTCTCTGTGGGTTTTACTTCTGATTATGTAGAATATACTTAAAGCAGATGTCACAATTTAAGTTTTCATGCATTAAATGTTGAAGTTGGCATCCAGGATTTCTTTCAAGATTTTTGAAAAAAGGTAATTAATTAGTTATTGATTGAAAGTTTCAGGATCTCACTCTGTGGTCCAGGCTGGTAAACAGCTTTTTGTCACTTTTTTTGTTAGCTTAACTTATATTTTATCTTAAGAAATTCTTAATCCACATTACCAATCAAGGATACTGTAAACAGTTTTGATTATTTGTTGACAAGAAGAGAGACATGTAAGAAAAGGAATTAGAGAGGTTTTTGGTTTAGGATCATATTTTTCTTTAACTCCTTATTGAAAAAGTAATTTTAGTCATTTGTTAACTGCTGGTTTATGTTTATCACATTAAATGGGTATTCCTTGTACTCTTAACTCAGGAGTTTTATCTAGGCTTTAGGATATCGAGTCATGTGACCAATCTAATCTTCATAAAATCTCTTTATGGTCTTTCTGTTCTCGCTCTGTCATTTTGTCTTCTAAATCTGATAATCTATTTTGAAATTGTTCGATATCATTGCTTATTGTGACCTGTGTGTTTTTTGCATCCTGTATTTCTGCATTATTTTTTAAAAGTCTCTGTTATATTCCTCTCCCACTTCTTGCATTGCCTTTGTTCTCTTCCAGTTCATTTCTTCTTTGATCTCCTCTACTTGCTTCTCAAAGCTTGCTTTTAGCTTAGCTAGGTCTTGTAGCTCTTGCTCTGTGGTTTTCATGTCCTGTATCATTTCCTGCTCTATTAATAAAATCTCTTGATAGTGATGGAATACCTTAGACTTTTGACTGGCAGCACTTTCAAGGATTTCATCAACTAACAAGATTTTACTATAACTACTTGTTGATCAAATTAAATTGTTTCTCAGTAGTCCTGTTTGTTTTTATTTTTGAAGCTCATTCTAAATTTTTTCCCTATAGAAATTCCTGCAGAAAAATCTGATAGTAAAACCTTTCTGTGTGCTACTTAAAGAAACAACTCAGATAATGGTTCTCTGCAAAATAAACACAGCAGACAAGGTGGCGTGCTGGCTTGGCCTAGAGAGCACCAGAGCCACGTGCCAAACTAGCATCAGGAAATCTCTGCATCTCTGACTTAGCATCTGCGTGGAAGCTGTTGGAATTATATGTCATTACTATTTGGGGGCCTAAATGGGTTGCATCAGTGGTGATATGCTCTTTGTACCTCGTGCAATCCTTTCTCCCCTCAGTTTCTTTATTTTTATGTCTTTCCTGTCTCTGCATTAGTTTGTTCTGAAGTGTAATTTCAAGAGAAGCCCAGTCAAGAGGAGAACCTGGAGCAGCGCCTCTGGTCTATGAATTGTTCTTTATGGCAATCTCAGTGGTACCACCTTTCCTCCTACTACTGTTGAGCCTGCAAAGGAAATTATAGTAAAGTTGGTGAGAAGAATTAACCAGTAGGTTAATTTATGTTTTCTTTTTCACTGTAAATATTCTTTTCTTTTCTTTTCTTTTCTTTTTTTTTTGAGACAAGGTCTCATTCTGGAGTACAGCGTGGTCTGTAAATCACTGTGTAGCCCAGGCTGGCATTGAACTCACGGCAATCCTCCTGCCTCAGTCTCCCAAGTGCTGTGAAAACGTTCTTTTAAACAACACAGAAGCGTTCGATAGTATGTGAAGAGTTTTGACTTCCATCTGTATTTTGCTTAAACTAAGCAGTTAACTAACTGGCTGCATAAATACGCCCACACTTGTTCTGTATGGGTGTAGTTTACGCTTTTACAAGTGCTAAAAGATGGTTTTTAAAAAGGTCAACTCATAACCAGTAAGATTTTATGACTGACTGAAAGAATATTCAAGAGGTTAGGCATACATTAGTGATATAATTAAGACATTTTCTGGATTAGAAAGAAAATTGGTTAAGGCCTAACAGAGTCATTGATCTTTGTGGTTATCTGTTCTATTAGACATAAGTTATTTGTATCTTAATTGGATAGAAGTCTGTGGGATAGTGAGTGACTTCAGTAAGTCTGGGACTTTAGTTTAGCATAAACAGTGAGTTGTCATTGGGAACTTGTGTGGGAGTGAGTTCCTTTTGCCATCCACTTCTCTATAACATTCAAATGATGTGTCCAGCAGTTTTCCATATTGTCAAGTTTGAATAACTTTTCTGATATAATTAAGAAAAGAAAAAATAACATCAGGCTTGCCTTTACAAACAAGAAGGGAAAAGATTGGAAAGAAAGACAGGGATTAGGCATGTTTCATGAAAAAATAAATATCTTTTATATTATTTGTATAATAAAAAACCATTTTTTCTTCTTTACCTGATGTATAATGAAAGTGCTTCTCCAAAAACCAGAAGAAAAACTTAACTTTGTTGAGTTCATGTCCCAAGGCCTGATTTCTTTTTTATTGTTTATTAAGTAACTCACTACACAGGGAAAGATATACAGAGTATCCAATGAATAATTAATGGAAGTCAATGCTATAGGAATTTATAGGAAGAGGTGGCCTGAGATTAAGGCGCTAAAAATGGTGACAGCAGCACATGGCTAAGGACCTAAAGGAGCAGAGAATCATGGGTGGGAGACCTTTGTTTTCTCCAGGAAAGAAAATTTTGTGTAGTGCCATGTGTACTTCTGACATCTCACTTGATCCTGGTGGCATCCTTTTGGTTTTGCATTGGTGGAATGATTTTACTTGGTGGCACTATTAAAAGAATTTAAACGGAGTTATGGTTAAATTATATATACAAGATGCTAAGTGGGCTGGGCCAGCCATCAGGGTACTGTTGTTGGTAATGTTTGGGGTGGTGGCTAGACATAATCTTGTCTGTCGTATAGTGGGCAGATACTTCAGTGATATTTCCTAAGGGAATCACTGGATAAAATAAGTATTATAGCGTGATGATGGCTAATGTTAAATTTGTTTCAGTTAGTTTTTGGAGTAGCAAGGTTGTGAAAAAGGGGTGGAAAAGTTCATACATACAGGCTTGTTTTAGAAAGGCATTTGCGTATTAGTTTTGGCAGAGGGTTAACATTTTGATTGATGTATTTGTCAAGGTTAAAAGAAGCAAGAGGTAATATTAATATTTTACAATTCTAATTGCTTTTGCTTGGCTCCTCTTCACATTTTATATATTCTAGTTTTAAATATTTAAAATTTCATCTCCTGTGGTATCAGATAGAAGTGAAATAATGGTAGCATTTTGTCAACGGTACTCTTCCTGCTCCCTTTTTAAGAAAAGAGTCATGTTTGTGTTGTGCCTTTAGCATTAAGAAAAATTATTTCCTGAGGTGACACTTTCTCTAAGCAGTAATGACACCTGTTGCATCACTGGACCTGGCCATATATATGTCTTTATGGAAAAACTTTTGGTAAGTGTAGGTAGATTGGAGAAAGGTCTATGTTTTCCAGCTGTCTAATGTCATACTGACTTATGAGAGGTGGAAATGCTTCAGGAGGGATCTAGGGTGTGTCTTCTTTATTTTTATAACTTAAGATTTTCTATCCAGGAACAGATTTCAGAGATACATTGTGTACACCCCCACAAACACATCTACGTACAGAGAGGAGAAAAAAATACTTTTGGTTGTGTGTAGATAGATGTAATAAAAAATATGAATTCATGTGAGGTCTTCAGTTCTACCAGTATGTTGGATTTGTTTGTAAATACCTTCCCTGTCAGGGAGAAAACCAACACTCATTATCCTCAATATATTTTCCTATTTGCTCAACCAAAATAATGTCCCCCCTTCACCCCAGCCCCGCCTCCTTGCTGTCTCCACAGCTCACCACTCGTGGAGCTCCAACCCTTCAACTGCCCTGGACCTTAGCCAGCTTGACTGCCTGATGCAGGGGGTCAAAATGGAAGGCCAGATGGAAAAAGCAGGAAGGCTGAGTTACAGTTCTTTAATAATTCACACGGACTACCCCGGCCTTGTCACATTTTCTTGAGAACTTCTCTTATTTTTAAGCTTTCTCTCCACCTAGTGCCTGAGAAGGCCCAGATGCTTGTCTTCAGCTGGTCGCGGTGACTGTTTTCACAGGAGGGAAACACAGTGTCACTGCTGGTCCCATGTTTATTTCTAATGCCAGTGAGGCAGAGTCATGACCCTTTTCTTTAGTTATAACTTCTACAGAGTGCATAGGCATACCAAGTCATTTCTAGGTGTTCACCCTTAGGGCCATGGTCTTGGTCAAGGGGAATTTGTAGCATTGTGTGTGAAAATGCCCCACCGAAGGGATCCCCATGGAAAGCATCAGCCTCCTGGCCAACGAGGTCTGGAATCCTTTCCGTTCTCAGACCTACGGTCTTAGGCTTTTTCCTTTCCTTTGTTGTCGTTGTTGTTGCAGGGAGTAGAACATTTGCCTCAGAACAGTTATACCAAGAGCAGTTTGGAGGGTGTGGGGCACAGCGTAGATGGAGGGAGGGAGTCCACGGGAGGGCGCTCTGTTCTACCCTCGCTGCTGAAGTTGTGATGTTAACTTGCAGTTATGGAAACAGTTTTTTTCAAACCATTCCTAAATCAAATTGAACTTCGTGTTTTCATTTTGATCAACAGGGATTAATTAGGAAAGCAAACAGTAATGGGATGATCTACATGTAAATTTCTATCCGAGAGATGACTATGTAGCCCTTGGTGCTGACTTTGTATCAAAGAATTATGATCAAATAATTTCTCATTAAATTGGCAAACATTTGCTAGGAAATGTCTTTAAACAGTCCTCTTGAACAGTTAAAATGACTTTATTGTTGTTCTTATGTCTGACTCTAAACTTGAGAAACTCAATCTTCTCATTGCAAAGAGAATAAAATGACAGAATGTGTCAGTTAGGATCATTCAATTATTTTATGTAAATATAAACCCATTTACTTTGAGGGGAACGATCATACCTTTTAAAATGAGATCAATCAATACCTTTCTTGGAATTACTTTCATCGAGCTAATGAATGGATATTTTTATTCTTGAAATATTGCATTTTTATTCTCTTTATTAATGGTCCTCCCAGTGTATGAGTAAATAAATCATTGGGCTGCTCGGAGTTCTGAGAGCGTTCCAAAGAGCATTTTAAATGCTTGTAATCACTAAACAAAGGAGTGCTATAGATTAAATGTGTTGTAAACCACACATGAAAGCAATGTCTTTTTTATTATCTGTAACTTTAATGGAAAGAAAATGTTAATTTAGGGTAATGAAATAGACCTCCAAGTATGATCCGCGACTAGACCATTAGGTTAATTAAAATGAGGGTATGTATCACTGCTGTGGTGGAACTACCATAGTGGAGGAGACAGATTCATTTAGTGCTTGAATAGTAAAATTCAGAATGTGTCACTCCCAACCTAGATTTACTACAGCAAGAACAAGATTAATGACAAGGATAATTCAATTTTCTTCCATTTACTTTTACCTGTCACGTTACCTGTCAGTCCAGGGAGCTGTCAGTTAAAGGTGAAATTTATCTAGTCTTTTAAAAATCAATTAAATGTACATTTTGTTACTTTGAGATGAATTGACTGCAAAAACAAGATTAAATAACAGTGAAGTATGCACATTTTGTAATGTAGCATTTAAAAATATAGCTACTTAAAATTCAGTGATTTATGAAAATGTATTTGAAATGACCAAGGATATTTCTAGTTCTTTTCTGTGCCTAATATTCACAATCCTGTTGGAAACTTAATTTTGTATAGTTTTTTAAAAATCTACTTGCCAATTTACTACAAAATTTAGTTATTAACTGCCACGTATAGTTTATAAAAGGTTTATTTTATTTTATATTTTTGCAGTACTGGGGACTGACTCCAGGGCTTCACGCATGGTGGGCAAGTGCTTACAAAGAGCTTTTGAGTTCTCCTTCATTCTTCATTATGAAGAATCTTAGCGTAGTGCCAGCTCTCACATAGGTTTTCAATTCATACTTTCTATTTTGATTAAAAAGGCTTTGCGTGTGTTTAAGCAGATTAAGTTCAAAATGCTCTTGAGCTATTTTGTTTCCCTTAGCATATGCCTAATATAATGTGTTCATTGCCTCTTTTCAGGTCTTAGATCCAGAATTTCAGCATCTGGTCCATAGTCAACCAGTTTAGTCATCACCATCAACTTTTTTGTCTGCTACCTGAAGTATGAGTGCATGTACTTAGTGATTTATCATGTAAATGATAATAAACCTAGTAATTTATATGATCAGCCTGTCAACCAAGTATTTATTGGATTTCAGTTCCAAGCCTGGTATTGTAGTAGATACTTTCATGTGTGTAAGGTTTTCTTTGGGAAGTTGTATAGGATCAGCATGTTTTCATTAAAAAAAATTACATTTTAGCTTTACAAATTAGAAAAGTATTTAGGAAAGCGAGACTCTTTCTCTTTTGCTAGCTTCTTTATTCCAAGAAATTCTTTCTTTATGCTTGCCTTAATTCGCCATTTTCCTGAAATTTTACAGAGATGATGGCAAGACATATTTAATGAGTTTATATAATTATACATTTAATATTTTGATATATGGGCATTAAAAATTTGAGGTAAAATTTTAATTCTTAAATAGGAAGTGAATCTTTACTCTTTAGTTGGTTTTAATGTCGAATTTTTCTAAATAATTGGATATTTAATACGTGTTATTTTGTCCACCTTTTTTCACTTAGACTCACTCAATATATTTAAAGAAAAAGAAGAAATTGGTGTCACTCAGACTAAAGTAGCAATGAAGGCTGGTGCACGCAGCTCTAGAGTTTGGAATTTCACCTTTTCACTTGTGTTCTCTCTTAATATGTCATCTTTTCCCCTCTCATTTTATTAACATGTATATATGTGACACATAATGCTTACATTGAACTTGAGTATCTGTGCACATGCATATTATGTCAGAGGTACAAACCTTTCCCTTTTCCCTTTTGACCCTCCCACACCTTCCTCCTCCCCACTAACTCCAACTGTTCTCCCATTTAGTTCTATAAAATGACTGTTATCTGGGTTTCTTGGAAACCATTTGACATTTAACCTTCTGTGTCTGACTCACTTCACTGAGCATGATGGTCTCAAGTTGCATCCGTTCTGTACAGAAATCTGAAATTTCTGCACAGCAAAAGAAGTTATCAACAGAGTGAAGAGAGAACTGACAGAATGAGAAGAAATTTTTCAACTATACCTCAGATAGGAGGCTAATTAAAATAAACAAAGAACTGTAGAAAAACAGACCCCTTTAATTGAAAGACCTGATTAAAAAAATGGGCAGTGGAAATGAATAGGTAGTTCTCAGGTGAAGAAGTTCGAATGGCCACTAAATCCATGAAAAGGTGTTCAACATCCTTAGCCACTAAGAAGGCAGATCAAGACATCAGTAAGGCATCATCTGAACCCCAGGGAGAATAACCTATATTAAGAACTCAAATAGCAATCAATGCTGGCAAGGTTGTGGGTGAAAGAGGTACCTTTTTACACTGCTGGTGGGATTGTAAACTGGTACAACCACTGTGGGGGCCACTATGGAGATTCCGCAAAAGGCTGAATGTAAATATTCCATTTGATCCAGTGATACCTTTTCTGGGAATCTTTCCACAAGAGTTAAAAGCCACATATATCAGATATATGTGTGTACATCTGGACGGCTGGCCTCCGATGTGGTAAGATTTTTAAACTTTAGAGCAATTTACAGTTTAATAGATGATAAATGCCCACTAAATGAAATCTCTCAATTCTGTCTCTCCTCCACATTCCCCCTTCTCACTCCTTCCCTTCCTCTTCTCTCCTTTCTTCTCCTTCAGTCCCAGGTGTGTCTGTCACCGAGTTACATCCCCAGACCTCTAAGTTGCCCAGGCTGGATTTGGACATGCAGTTTTTTTTTTTTTTTTTTTTTTGCCTCAGCAGTGGCTGGGAGTGTATTCTTTTAGTTAGACAAAATGACTTAAATAGAAGTTTGTCATATCTGCTGTCTGTCTGTCTGTCATACAGGGAGTTTGAGAAAGAGTCTTGCTTACTTGCCCAGCCTGTGCTCAAATTTGTGATCCTTCTTCCTGTCCTCCTGAGTTCTGGGATTATAGGTGTGTACCATCATACCTGGCTTCATTTTGAAACCTGGAAGCAGAATTCTTTCCTTTTCAAGAAGTTTGTTTCTGATTAGATGAGACCACCCTGCATAATCAAGGGTACTATCCTTTATTTAAAGTTAACCAATTATAAATGTTAATCAGATCTAGGAAATACATTCATAGCATTCGTTAATGTTTAGCTGAATCATGGGCATCAGAGCCTAGCCAAGCTTACAGGTACAATTAGTCATCTCAAATGGAAAAAGCATTTTCTGTTGCAGAAGAGGATGTGGGGGGGCATAGAGACCCAGAGTCCCTACCCTAACTCTGTCATCAAGTATTGGCAGCAGTCGAAGTCTTGGTCTCAGTTCCTTTTCCATTCATTTGATGTCGTGAGGTGGGAGAATGAATATGTAACTAGTGTGAATGGCTTCTATAGAGGCCTCCACTGCTATTTGGGAACTCTGAAAGAAAAGTAGGATGTTGTATTTATTGTAAGAGCTACTGCTGGCTAGTTAGATACCAGGAAAAGGATTATGCTAGTTTTTTTTTTCCCTACATTACTATCAGCAGAAAAGAGAGGAACGTGCTTAATTTGCTGGAGTGCTTAATTTATTGGTAGTTGTTGGTGGGCTTTTGTGGAGCTTTTCTAGGGATTTGGAAATATACCTGAGAAAGCGAGCAGCTCTTTTTGAGAACTGAACAGTCTCTTGCAATTTCACAAATGGCAGTACTTCTGAAAACCATCAAGAAGATATTATTCTCTATTGCTTGTTAAATTCTGTCTTCCTTTGCACGATAAATATGATATCTACTGGATTTTAAATCTCTGCCATTTTAAAGAGCGTCTTTTAAGAGTTTACTAATTTAAGTCTTTTCATCAGCCAGGTGCATGTCTTTCAGCCTGATTTTACTCCTTTTTTTTTTTTTTCCAAATGCCTTTAAGTTGAACCTTAAAGTTGACTACTAAGTGTAACTTCTGAAATCTCTCTGAGGGTTTGATTTACTGCAAAAGTAATACTATTAATTTTATAAGAGTATTTCTAAGCTCTGTTTTCCTTGCTCTTGCATTTTCTGTATGGCAAACGAAGGACTCTGTAACCAAATTTTATTGGGGTAAGATCAATTTTATGAAGCCTGACGACTTCTTATTCTGGATTTTACCTGAGCAATGTTCCTGCTAAACTGAATGGCTCATAATGTTGAGTGAGTCTCGTGGCAGCTCCTTTATTGACTAATGACATAGATGAGAAAGATGCACCTTGTTGCAGGGGGATCAGAATCAAGGAAACTGCAAGCCCCTCGTCTCATTGAAAGCCAGCTAGAAGTCTGTGTTTAAGGATGACACGATCCACGAAACAGGAGGAGAAGTCAGGGTTTAGTGAAGCCGTAGAGAGAGGAGGGAAGGAGTAGGAGTGGAGAAAGCTCATACAAGGATGTAGTTTTGAAAATAGCTGTGGGAAAGGGAGGGACAACCACCACGGTGTTGCATGAAACCTTGGTAGGTTAGTGGCGTTGCCGACATAGTAGAAAGATGAACACTGTTTAGCTGTCAGAGTAGATTGTGCAGCTTCCCACAGCTGCCCTCACGTGCTGCCTCACCTGCCCCGTCTTACTGAGATGGATAAACCTTGAAGTTCAGGACTGTCAAGGGCACCACAATTAGTCCTAAATCATTTTTGCTCTGTCAGGTTCTGGCAACAGAAGCTTCTGGCAGATGTGTAGATGCATTTTCAGTATTTCTGAATGTCTGAAGCATATAACAAAGCTCTTAGCGTGCTGTGGAGCCTACCTTCATAGTGAATTCACTGTCATCAGGTTTTAAAAGAGGAGAAAAACTAGAAGTCAGAATGAACTAGTGTTTTTTCCTAATCACAGACATATTTGATGATTTTTGAGAGTGTGTGCCCTGTTAATTAGATAACAGGAGATTTATTTTTATTTATGAAACTATGAAAATAAATTTAAAAATATAAAAATGTTGATATATAAATTGCATATATCAAAAATTATTGGTATACTTAAGTGAATGTAGCCATTGCCTGCCCTTCTCTTTTCATTAAGTTGTATAAGATAGTTCTGGAGTGGTATATAAATTGTAGCAATAAAAGTCAATTTACAAGAATTGTAGATGGAAAAATACTTGAGGAATTAAAACGTTAGGAATTCAGAAATAGTATGACATGAAAGACAGCTTGAATGCTTTGACATTCCTGAAGGACTAGGGTAGATGGCTTTCATACTTTTTCCTTCAGTAGATAACCTCTCCAAGTTCCCATTTTTTCTTTCTGGATTCTAAGGGCAGTAAAGGGCAAAGATATTAAATGAGATATTGTTATGGTTTGCATCTGAAATGTCCCCCAAAAGCCTCCTATATTTGGCTGGGGAGTAGCTATGGAACCATGCATTGTTAAGAGGCAGGGTCTGGCTGGAAGGGGCAGAACACTGGGGCTTGACCCAGTAGGGGCAGGACACAGGAGGCTGACCTGAACGGGGCGGTTCATTAAGACATGGCTTAGAAGGATGCATGCTAGCCTTGCCCTTACTTAATTGGCTTCTGTCTGCCATGCTGGAAAAGCTCTTCCTCTGGCTTTGGCTCTGCCATATGCTTCTGTCATGAACGGACAGACCTTCTGAAACTATAGGTGAAAATGCCAGCTGCCCATTAATGGACAGACCTTCTGAAACTATAGGCGAAAATGCCAGCTGCCCATTAATGGACAGACCTTCTGAAACTATAGGGGAAAATGCCAGCTGCCCATTAATGGGCAGACCTTCTGAAACTATAGGCGAAAATGCCAGCTGCCCATTAATGGACAGATCTTCTGAAACTATAGGCTAAAATGCCAGCTGCCCGTTAATGGACAGACCTTCTGAAATTGCCAGCTAAAATAAATCTTTCCTTCCTTAAGTTGTGAATATCAGTTATCTTGTCACAACAATGAAAAAATAACTAAGAAATCAAGTGAAAAGGTGCTTGACACATACCTTTTCATTACATGTTACCTGTCTTCGATGGTGGTGAACACGTTGATTTCCTTCCTCTGTGCTCAAATAAGGCAAAACGATCACAAGAAGTTGAGTAGGCATAGATTGTTTGTGGTTAAAACCTAGAGAGGTATGAAAAGATAAATGTAGAAATCCTGTCTGAAAATCTGAGGAGAATTAAAATAACTGAATTTTGGGAGTAATTCATTTGTTAGCAGTTCGGGTTCTATTCATTTGAATATGGGTCTAGATATGCCAAACTATTGTTGTTAAATCTTTGAATTAATGTTAGAGTTTTGCACTAATGTTTTACCCTAATGGACAAAAGCCCAAAAACTGGTATGCACATGAGAAAAATGAGATTAAATGCCCTCTTCATTATCAGTTGTCAGAACTGTAACAATCTTTTCATATTCGAGCCATATTTTGGATTTGGTCAGGGGTTCTCTAGTAGTTTTCTTTCCTAGTATTATTTTCTGTGACCTG
Source organism: Ctenodactylus gundi (assembly GCA_004027205.1). Classification (NCBI taxonomy): domain Eukaryota; kingdom Metazoa; phylum Chordata; class Mammalia; order Rodentia; family Ctenodactylidae; genus Ctenodactylus; species Ctenodactylus gundi. Next base: position 36,732 of record PVKB01007083.1, read on the forward strand.
TCCTTGAACCCGTTCTTTGGCTTCCATAGACTGCTGTAGTAGGAGACCAGTTCTGTGTTGTAGATTTTTTTCCTTTGTCATTTATAAGAACCTCACATCTCCCTGGAGCAAGAGAGTGACCTAGTATGCTGTAGAAGATTTTATTCACTCTGATTTTTTTTTAACAAAACACTTGTGTCATTTCTTTGCATGTATTCTGATTTCCTCCTGAAAGTAGAGTCTCTAACAAAAAAGGGGAAATTCCTAGTTAGTCAGGATTTGACTGCTTTGGAGAGAAGCTGGCAGCTGTTAAACAAATGTAGCCTGACATGCCCTGCTACGTGCCACTCTGGTCTCTGGCCCATTATGTTGCTTGTTGATTCTGTTTATATCAAAGCAGACTAGTACTCAACAATGAGAAGCAACTTGCTTTCTCAGGGTGTTAAGCCAGGCTTGGCTTTTGGGGGAGATTAAAGAATGGGATTTTTCTCAGAGGCAAAGAGGTACAAGGAGAAATCACTGATTTTGTCAGTCATTACTAGCATGATTTTCTCAACTACAAGTTGAACCAGGCTGTGTTGTGTATGTAGGCTTGAAGTCCCAGCTATATGGGAAGCTGAGGGAAGAACACGCTTTAGCCCATGAGTTTAAGACCAGCTTGGGTAAAATAGTGTGAATCCATTTTAAAGAATAAAAATGAGAAAATGAGGTAAATTAGGCTAAATTATGTCTATTGTTCTATCTTTCATGTATACTTCTTAGCTTCTATCATTCAAAACACTTATTTTTAAAGGAGACAGGGCAGGAGAAGTGCGTCTTAACTATGTCAAAACTTTTCAGCCTTCATGTCAAGGCACCGAATCACATGAAAGTGCTAGGTATTAATGACACATTACCCATACAGGCTGCCTTTCTCACGTGAGGTAGCACTAGTTTAGTAGGGGTGGATTTGTTGACTGGTTAAAGAAGAGAGTTGGAGTGCTGTCACCCCACTCACTGATTGGTCTGGGCCGGCATCCCGTTCACGGTGTCTTAGTTACTTTCTCATTGCTGGGATACAGTGCTTAACATCCTCCACTTAAGGAAGGAAAGGTTTACTTTAGGAGGTGTCAGTCCATTCGTGGGTGGCTGATGGTGGTGGAAGCACGTGATGGAGGCCCGGCCAGAGAGGAGTGATTCATGGTTTGGGGGGACAAGCCAGGAGAGCCAAGTGAGTGAGGAAGGGTGGGACTAGCATGTGTCTCTCCAGATTGTGTTCCAGTGATCTACCCCTTCCAGGTCAAGCCCCAGGGGTCTGCTCCATCCAAACAGGCCCGACCTCTGAACAGTGTATGGAATCCGTAGATATTCTACAGTATCTAATATGTGAGGCTTTTGGGGGCCATTGCAGATCTGAACTCTGATACATGGTTTGGGGGTGAGTGCTACTGCTTCTCTTCTTCGTGCTTTGCTACCACTGCCCCCTTTTGTGCCTCCTTCTCCTCCACCTGTTATTTTTGAGACAGTGTCTCACTGGATTGGCCAGGCTGGGTTTGAACTTGTGTTCCTCTTATCTTAACACCTCAGTGTCCTGGAGTGCTGGGATTACAGGCATGCGCACTAGTTTGAAAGTCTCTCATAATCTTGTTCCTGCCTTGTTTTTCATATTCATACTGGCTTTTATTTCTTGGAATACAGCCCTGCTTCTTTCTGCCTCAGTTTCCCCAGTAGCTGGGGTCACAAGCATACACGCCCCACTTCTCCTTCTAGCCACATTCAGTTTAGCTTCTTTTTCCTGGTAAATTTTTATACACTTGCTACTTACTTTGTCTTAAAGAGAGCCATCCCTCCCCTCACCTGCCTGACTAGATTGTCAGCCCGGTGTGTATGCCCAGTCGCAGTACCATGTAGCTCTCCCTTGAGCACTTGCTGCAGTTATAATGTCACATTATTTTGATTTGTATAGAAAATTGATTAGTCACTTTTTCTTGTGTTATAAACTCCATGAAAATACAGATTGTGTCCATTTTTGCTGTCTTTGGTATGCTAATGAGTAACCTAGTGACGGAAGCATGGCATGTACTATGTGTATTTGTTGAATGAGTGAATCAGTCAAAACCTATCAGAGCTTGTTGACTGTGAATAAAAAATGATATTAATAAAAATCACAAGAACAGCAGCCACCAGCTGTGTACTTTTGGTGTCTTCTCTTCTTATCCCCATTCACACCATCATTTAAAAAATCATCATCACCATTTTTTCACTAGTTACTGCTTGGTAACTCACACTGTATACAGTACTTTCATGGTATTTCATTTAGTTTTTCACACTGTCCTTTCAATTAGATATGTTCGCCAATCAGCTTCTGGGCTCCCCGAGAACAAAAGGGTGTCGCTTTCTTTAGAGTCTTGGGCTACCGGTGTTGGTGTTGGAGGACTCCTGAGGAGAGAGTTTACAGGAGGGCATGGGGAAGAATGTGTGTACCATGTTTGGAAATTTTCTGGGATTCACGTCCCATGTCCTCCCGAGGGAGGGTAAATATTTTATAATTAGAGTGAGCTAGAAGTCTGCTGCCATTGTTTGAGAAGGGTACTGCTTTGGGTTCGACGTGTGTTCTTTAATTCCAGTTCCTGCTTCACTAGGGCTATGGCCCTACCTTCTTTCTGTGTTCGTGTCCTGATGAGGCTGTATTCATTAGGCAAACTAACCACTGGGAGAGGTAGTGCAGTGCAGATAGCAAGATTGGAAGAAGTAGGTGTGATGTGCTTAGACTCTCGGGGCTCTTCAGTCCCTTTAGGTATTATTATTATTTAGCTAAGGAAATTGAGGTGCAGAGAAGTGTAATAACCGACCTGTTATTTTAATCCAGGTATGAACCCTCAAATCTACATCCTTGGCAGTTGTGCTTTGTACTTGGGTAGGTTATAGGAAAGGATCAAAATTTACAGTAGCATTTGTTACACAAATCGGTGTACCACTACTACCGTCAGAGTGTAGTGCATATTTTGTCACTCATTTTGGCTGCCAGGTATCTTATTTCTGGGGGAAACCCTGTGTGTTAAAATACTCCCTCTTTCCTGTGAGGGCAGAGCCTATGTCAGGTATTTGCTTTTCCCAGCTTTTGTGGCTAGGATATGAGCATATGCTGCATTTGCCCCAGTTTCTGAATCAGAAGTTAGTGACTCAAAGACATTACCAGGGAGGAGCCGTTCTGCTGAGGATCAGGTGGGAGCAGTAGCTACACTGGGCCCAGTGTGAGTTATGATGGAGTCTGTGGACTGCGGAGCCTGCGCAGAAACAGGGATTTCATAAATGCAAAAATGGAAGTAGTAGTTCTACCTTATAGAGTTATCGTGAGAATCAGTTGAGCGATTTATAGTGAAACTCTTAGAACATTGGCACAGCTACTGTGATAGTGCTTTCTATTGCTATCTTTGGATCATCTGGATATTCTTTAATTATATATTTTTAAGACAATTTTCTGATAAAATTTATTAGTTGACATATGTCAACTTAGAGCCCAGACTAATGCTGAATGCTAACTCTCTTGGGGGTAGTACCGGCACGGGCATAGCTTAGCGTAGCGCAAGGCCCTGGGGTTGATTCCTAGCCATTGCAAAACAAACAAATGTTACAGCGCAGTCGTCTTCTTCTTCTTCTTTTTGAATGAGAATCATTTTCTCATGTATGCCCAAAGTCAAACCTTACGTCCTTTTTACTAAATCATTAACTTGCTTGCTCTCTAGTTTCTTTCCAATTTCTTCCTTCCTCTAAGACCTCGGGCTTTGATCCCAGGCTGATTGCAGCATTTGTGTGGAAACCGTGAAGCAGAGGCGAAGCGGTTATGAGGAGAGCATCTCATGCCAGGATGTACTGGCCTGGCCGCTTGTACTTGGCCTGGGTTTATTGCTGTAATTGGCATTATTTGTGAAGAGCCTGTTTAAACTCACTTCTTATCCCAAAGTGAAGGGCTGTCCCAGAGCCTGAGGCTCTGTTGAGGAGCACAGTGTGCCTCAGGAGACGTGAGCTTCCAGTCTTTGACAGCAGATACTTTCAAATGGGAAAATGTCATGCAAGGTGAACTATTGGTATTTTCACAGCAGGCAAATTCTTACCGTCCTCAGTATAAAGACAAGACTGAATCACATTTATGGTTTTGTCACCATTACAATGAGAACAGATAGTGACATTTAAACTAGAAAAATTCAGCCTGTGATATTGACTGCCACTGTGGGAAACTTGAAGAAGCAGGTAGAACACTGTGACCTTATGATGTGAATTCTCTAATCAGAGCATACAGATCAGCCAAATATTTGACTTATGGATTTTTTGGAGAATCAAGATGTTTTGAATGCAGGTATGAAAGCAGTAGGAAATTTTGCCCTTGACTTGGAGTAAGCAGTAAGATTTGGGGTCTTACACAGAATATTTGAATTTATGTTAAATAGCTGTATTTTTAACACTTTAGTGTATAGTAACTAAAGGAATGATCATTTTTCTTATGTATTTGTAGCTACATATTTAAAATAAAATGTTCATATTTATGTTTTAATTTGTTTTGAAGTGATGTTAATTTGTTAATAAGGTTGTACTTTCAGAACCTAGTACATTATTCTAAAATTTAAAAAGACCCCAGCTACACAGGTTTATGAACTTCTCCTGCCCACACCTGGACATATTTCTTTTCTGTATTCTCATCCCTGTAAACTGTGTTCTGTTATAAAATTACTCATTTAGAGTTTTCTCTCTATTTCCATTACTTTGGAGTAGGTTGAGTTACCCTGACCTGTTAAAAAAACCTTTTCGTTTAACTTAAGTTCACATTAAGAAATACAGACTGTCTTTAAGCAAATAGTGTTCAATAAATTCTGCTTTTTAAAAACAACAGTGCAGGTGGATTTGTAATAGAGCATTGTGGCATTTAATCAGAACTGTTGCTGTTTCTCTTTGATCTCTGTGATCACATCCTCCACGTATTTGAAAGCATGGTTTGCTCCCTCTGGATAACTTTTCTTTCCTTTCTGCCTCTTGTCCTTGTGACCTGCTTTTGTCCTTCATACTGTATACTGCAGCTGGCTCTGCGTTTAAATTCCATCACAAATTAGTTAGCTTGGATTTTTAGTGTGTTAGTTCCTTTAAGTAAAATGCGGAGTAATTTTTGTTCTGATACATTTTTTTTTTGGCAAAAGGTGATCTTCAGGTGATTTCTGGCCAAGCTTATGATGGGAACATTGCTACTTGATAGAATAATGTATAGAGAATAAATAGGAACTGTCATATTATAGAATAATTTTGAGAAACTCGAAATCCTAGAGTCTGCTTTGATCTTTAAATGCCAATGAGATTTTATACTAAAAAGGGTAATTATTAAATAGCTGTATTTGGCCTTTTACAAGTACATATTTAGATCTAATTTCGTACGATTAGTATATACTGCTTTTCTGAATTTCAGTAGATATCAGCTATAGCTAGCTAGCTTCAGACACAGTCAAGTGTGGTATGTTTTCATTTTTTTGTGGTTCAAATAGTGCTTGGGCATTAGACTTTTGTGAAAACTACATGGTCTTTTCAGTATTTGATACTTTATTTAATTACACTCTCTTTGCTAACTACGCTGTCTTCATATAAATGTCAAAGGTTAAAAGAGGACATCAGAATAAATTGTAGTCGATTGTAAGGCACAACTACAGAGGTGAAAACAGCTACCTAATTAATCCCTTAGGATGAGTATCTAATTCATCTCTGCTTCATTTATGAGAATTCGTTGGCAAGAAGTCATAATTGTAGCAATAGCTGAGTTGGTCCTCATGTGATACAGATATATTACGCCAGATACTGAGGACTTTTTTTTTTCCGTTCAGAGTCTAGTTTTTCTAGTCTCTTGGAATTTTTTATCTCATCTTCTCCCACAGATCACTTGGTTTAGTAAGGTACATGGACGGTAACTGCAGTACTGACTTCTGGAAAGGAGAGCAGGACGGGATACGAGGCCAACGGTGGAGAGAGATGACCCAGGCAGAGGCGCAGTGGGAGAGTTAAGGGAAGAAGGTTGTAGGGAAGTAGCCGAGGGGAGGAGCATGGATAAGACAGGGAGGCTGGGGAGGAGAGAGCGAGAATCTAAAGAAAGTGATGAAAGAATAATGGAGGTGGAAGGGGATGAAAGTAAAGCAGAAGAATTAGTGACAAAAGAGGAGTTAAAAGAGAACAAGAGGTACAGAAAGAAAAAGAAAGATGAGGCAGAATGAAGAGAGGGAGTGAGCTCGCGCCTGGTGTCCTGCTGAGGAGGGACAGCGACTGCTAATGGCTGTGTGATTGCTAAAGGTGAAGCCACGGCAGTGTCCAGTGTTGGGCCGGTGGGTGACAGGTCAGCTCCTCACAGTTCCTGAACGTGAATATATTAGTGAATGATTTGCATCCTTTTACTTTTGCAAAATATCATAGTTAAATAGGCAAATCATCCAATTATCTTATTTTTTTTTGAGAAAAATGAAGCATACTGCTTGGTAAGATAATTTCTTTGTGTCACAGTAATGAGTTATTACATACACGAACAGCTGAATTTTGCGTATTTCATTAAAGATATCAGAGAAAGGAAAACCTAGGCTGCAGCATTAAAACCTGTAAGGTATTATATATAGCAGCTTTGGATAGCCATTTTTGCAGAGCACTTGTGTTTTCTGGAGAGCTGTCATTGTCGACCAGGTGAGAGTTTAAAACTGGACACAGGGTCTTTTGAAACCTGCAGTTATTCAGGAGCTCACCGTCCTTTAGATGACTTTTTAATTTTCCCCAAATTTGTTTTTTAGCTTCTGGGTCCCGTTCCCCCCCCCCCCCCCCCCCCCCCCCCCCCCCAGTTCTTTATATATATCCTAGATAGCCTTCTGTCCAAGGACTAGCTGATCAGATCAGACTTTTCCCTGTTCTGTTGGTTCTCTCTTCACGATGTTGATTGCTTCCTTTGCTGTTCCTTAGATGACTTTGGTGTAGGGTCAAGGGACAGATTTCAGAGATACATCTAGAGCTGTTTGTGTGAACTTTGCCAGTGTGGCCAAATGGAGTTGTGTGTGAGGACCTCTGTGGGGAGAGCACTGCCTTTCTGGGGCTGGTCCTTCTGCTGTGAAGTTGTACTGTGAGGTAGAGATTGCCCTCCTCTTCCGGTCACTCCCTCATCATGGCGAACTCCTGCTAGCCAGACTCTCCATGCTTGTTACATTATAAGAATGGTGCCTTGGGGCTGGAGGACTAGCCAGCTCAGCAGTTAAAGTTTTTGCTTAGCAAGCATAAGGCCCTGAGTTTGAATCCCCAACACCACATATGCTGGGCGTGGCTGCACATGTCTGTAATCCCAGCACTTGGGTGGCTGAGTCAGGAGAATTGCTGTGAGTTTGAGGTCAGCTTGGGCTACATAGTGAGTTTAGGACCAGCCTGGGCT
>PVKB01007084.1:0-44077 GCA_004027205.1 Ctenodactylus gundi
AATACCCCACTGTCACAAATAGATAGATCAGCCAAACAAAAACCAACAAAGATATACAACTGTTGAAAGACACTATAGAAAACTTGGACATGACAGACCTTTACAGAGTTTTTGATCCAACATCAATTGACTATACGTTCTTCTCAGCAACACACAGAACATTTTCTAAAATAGATCATGTCCTAGGACATAGGTCATCATTAAACAAATACAAAGGGATAGAAATAATTCCCTGCATACTCTCAGACCATAATGGAATAAGACTGGAATTCAACAGCAATAGAAACAAAAGAAAATGCACAAACACATGGAAACTTAAAAACTTACTACTGACCAAACAATGGGTAATGAAAGAAATCAGAGAAGAAATCAAACACTTCATAGAGGTAAATGCTGATGGAAGTACATCATATCAAAATCTGTGGGATACAATGAAAGCAGTCCTGAGAGGAAAATTCATAGCCATAAATGCACACATCAAAAGAACAGAACAGTCACAAATAAATTCGCTAATGAGGCACCTTACAGCACTAGAGAAACAAGAACAACTTAAGCCAAAGGCAGTAGAAGAGAAGAAATTATAAAGATCAGATCTGAAATAAATGAGATTGAAATTAAAAAGACAATAAAAAAGATTAATGAGTCAAAAAGCTGGTTCTTTGAAAGAATTAACAAAATCAACAAACCTCTTGCTAATCTCATCAAGAAAAGGAAAGAAAAGGCACAGCTTAACGCACTTAGAAATGAAAAGGGTGAAATTACAACAGAACCGGCAGAAATTCAGAATATTATAAGAAATTACTTTGAACACCTATATTCCAACAAATTTGAGAACTGGGAAGAAATGGATGACTTCCTAGATGCATATAAAATACCAATATTAAATGAGGGAGATATTAAAATATTGAATAACCCCTTCACAGACACAGAAATTGAAGCAGTAATAAAAAGCTCTACCTCCAAATAAAAGTCCAGGCCCAGATGGACTCACAGCAGAATTCGTTCAGTACTTTAGGGAAGAACTAACACCAATCCTCCTCAAACTATTCCATAAGGTGGAAAGTGAAGGAATGCTACCAAACTCATTCCTTGAGGCCCAAAACCAGACAAAGACTTAACCAGGAAGGAAAACTATAGACCAATATCCTTAATGAATATAGATGCAAAAATCCTCAATAAGTTTCTGGCAAACAGATTCCAACAAGTAATCAGAAAGATCATACACCATGATCAAGTGGGCTTCATCCCTGGGATGCAAGGCTGGTTCAACATACATAAATCAATCAACATAATACACCATATCAACAAAAGCAAAAACAAAAACCACATGACCATCTCTGTTGATGCAGAAAAAGCCTTTGACAAAATCCAGCACCCCTACATGTTAAAAACTCTGAGAAAAAAAGGTATAGAAGGGCCCTACCTAAAACTCATAGAAGCCATATATGCCAAGCCTACTGCAAATATTATAGTAGGTGGAGAAAAATTGAAATCATTCCCTCTCAAATCAGGAGCAAGACAAGGCTGCCCACTCTCACCACTTTTATTCAACATAGTCCTTGAAACATTTGCCGTAGCAATTAGACAAGAAAATGAAATAAAGGGAATCTGCATTGGAAAGGAGGAGGTCAAACTTTCCTTATTTGCAGATGATATGATTGTCTATATGAAAGACCTAAAAACTCCACTATGAAACTCCTAGAAATAATAAAAAACTTTAGCGCAGTCTCAGGGTACAAAATTAACACTAAAAATCAATAGCATTTCTATACACTAACAATGAACTTATTGAGCAAGAACTCAGAAAAACAATTCCATTCTCAATAGCTCAGCAAAAAGTTAAATACCTAGGAGTATACCTAACCAAGGATGTGAAGGACCTAGATAAAGAAAACTACACTATATTGAAGAAAGAAGTTATAGGAGACATCAGAATATGGAAAGGCATTCCCTGCTCTTGGATAGGCAAAATAAATACAGTCAAAATGGGTATACTACTGAAACTGATATATAGATTCAATGCAATTCCTATCAAAATACCTACAAGTTTCTTCAAAGAACTTGAAACGACAATTCTTAAATTCATATGGAACCAAAAGAGACCGTGAAGAGCCAAAGCAATCCTAAGCAACAAGACCAAAGCAGGAGGCATTACAATACCAGACTTCAGGCTATACTATGATGCCATAGTGGTAAAAACAATTTGGTACTGGCATAAAAATAGACAGATAGACCAGTGGAACAGAATCGAGGATGCAGAAACAAACCAAATACCCTCAATACCTAATTTTTGACAAAGGGGCCAAATCCATACAACGGAAAAAGGACAGCCTGTTCAACAAATGGTGCTAGGAAAACTGGACATCCACATGCAGAATGAATCTAGTCACACACCTATCACCATGCACCAAAATCAAATCAAAATAAAGACCTAAACATTAAAAATGAAACACTAGACCTTCTGGAAGACAAAATAGGCAAATTTCTAAAAGACATATGCATAGGCAAAGATTTTCTTGGCAAGACACCAAGAGCAAAGGAAATTATCCCCACTATCAACAAATAGGATTTTGTCAAATTGAAAAGTTCCTGCACAGCAAAGGAAACTGTCAACATTGTAAATAAAGAACCAACAGACTGGGAAAAAATATTCACCACCAACACCTCAGATAAGAAATTCATACCTAGAATACACAGGGAGCTAAAGAAAATTAAGCCCACCAAAATAAAGGATCCTATTGAAAAATGGGCAAATGAAATGAAGAAGCAGTTCACTCATGAAGAAGTACAAAGGGCCAATAGGTACATGAAAAGATGCTCAACATCTCTAGCCATAAGAGAAATGCAAATCAAAACAACACGAAGATACCATCTCACTCCAGAGAGAATGGCTTATATCAACAAGTCAAATAGCAATCATTGCTGGCGAGGCTGTGGGGAGATAGGAACCCTCCTGCAGTGCTGGTTGGAGTGTACATTCATTCGACCACGCTGGAAAGCAGTATGGAGAGCTCTCAAAAGACTAGAAATAAATATCCTCTTTGATCCAGCGACACCCCTCCTGGGAATATATCCAAAAGAGGCCAGAACAGCATACAACAGAGATATATGTATACCTATGTTCATAGCAGCACAACTAACAATAGCTAGAATATGGAAGTCACCAAAATTCCCATCAACAGACCAGTGGATACACAAACTGTGGTACTTATACACAGTGGAATACTACGCATCTGTGAGGTCCAACATCATGGACGTTTTCACAGGCAAATAGAAGAAACTTGAGAACATCATGCTTAGTGAAGTGAGTCAGAAGCAGAAGGTGAAACATCGGATGTTCTCTCTGATATGAGAATCTCAGATCGCAACTGTCTCATAGAACTTTAAACAAAAGACAAAGGGAAAGAGGGGGACATGGTGGGGGTAAAGAGAGAGAAGGGCGAACAGGGGGAGGGACAAAAGAGAGGAGTGGGAGAGCCCTTGTCACTTTGATAAGAAATGTATGTGCACAAAATGCTCAACTGCATTGTAAACCTTAAATTCTGCACTTGTACATATCAATAAAATGGGAAAAAGACAACGTAAAATAAAAAGATTTAAAGAATTATAAAAATTAAATAATAAGAATCAAATGCATGGATATGAATGGAATGAATTTTACATATGTTCAGCATATAAATTGAACACATATAATGATAATGTGAAATTTTATATTCATAACCTAGAATACTTTTATGTAATAATAACATTCACAATAACTTATGATACCAACTACTTTCAAAATTCTGTCCTTGTTTCAGACAGTATTTACAAGTTTAAGGAACCGCCCTCACTTATGACCCACTGACCACCAATTTAGTGGTCCCACTACCAATTCCGTTTCAATAATTTGCTTTAGATTGGCGATTTTGGAACACACAATGCTGTAACAGCTCAGGCGTAGCAAAGTGATGCAAATCACAATCAACTGAAAGAAGAGGTGCTTGCAGCCTCTCTCCTCTCAGCATGTAGATGTATACGATACTACACTCCGTATCCATGGATTCCTACTATATGTCCTGGATTCAGCCAACTGTGGGTTGAAAATATTTGAGTAAAAAATTGTGTGTCAACTGAATATGTACCAACTTTTTCATATCACTATTCCCTAAAAATATGGTATAACAAATTTTTCAATAGAGGTTACATTATATTAGGTATTGTAAGGAACCTAGGCATGGCCTTCTGGGGACAACAATTTTGCCACTTCAGAAAATTCCTCCTTAATATTAGTGTCCTGAATTATATTTTTTATTACGAGCACAGCTGCTTGACACATTCATGATATAAATGAAATCTCAAGTCATATATTGCACATCAGAAAGGTGAGGGGTGGAATGGGATGGTTAACATTACACGGGCTTTAGAGCAGAGAGGCTGAATTTTGCATGCTTTTCCTGAATCATCGTGAGATTTCTTTCCAGCCTTGTGCTTAGTTAGGAAGGCCTGGCATAGACCATAGCCAAATGGCAATGCTATTTTCAAAGTTTTAAAGGATAGTGACGTAGAACAGCCCTATGTAGAAATATAGAGTTTCTTCAAAGAATGTCTGGCTTGTCAGTTATCTCCTCTATCCAGATAGATATTTTTTAAATCATCTGCTTTGTCTATTTTGTTTGGCTAGAGGGAATTTTTTGTTCTGTTGTTTTGGTTTTTACATAATTGATTTCAGTAAGAGTTTGTTGGTACTCCTAAGAGATTTAATCCATACCCAAAATACTCTCTTGCCCTTTATCATTTTTATATATTTTTAATACGTGAGATAAAGTAAACAGCAAAATGAAACCAAGGGAAGACAATTATTTATAGCCTCAATAAATCAACAGAGAGGAAAACCATAGGGATTGAGCTGCTGCTGGCCAACTCTAGCTTTGGTTATTGCATAGATTAAAATCATATATTTGTCACACACTTTACTATCTTGTAGACCCAGTGGCATTTTACAAAATTATATTTATGGGTTATTTTTTTCTTTCATTAAAGTAAAGCCATTCCCTGGATAAAATAAAATAGCTACTTAGTAAGTCAGAGTAATAGGTAAGAGCAAAAAGTAAGGAATGGTAAGAAGAAAGACCAGATTTAGGGAGAAAGGCCAGTACCATTAGCACCACCATGTGATGAGAGATCAGTACTGACTTGAGGGAAGAATGCCTTTTTCTGGACCATAGCTGGTATTTCCTGCTGTGAAGAAGGTTTCCCCAGAGGCCATCAGCCGGAGACTTTGTTTGCCTTGTTTCCTTAGCACAAGAGGCCTCACAACTGCTGCCTGAAGTACTTCCCATTTAGATGTGAGCTGTGTTGATTTATAATTACTTTTTTTTGTCAGTATCTTTGCAGGTTTCCTGTGTCTTCTGTAGTACTCAAGAAACAAGGGGAATTTCCCTGCATGATAGTGTTTTTTTCTTGAGCTTGCATTGTCATCCAAATTGTTCCCTGTGGGACCTGCCCCTGGGTGTAGTTTACACCTTTATCAAGTCCCATGGGATCTCCATATTTAAGAGCTGCTCAGTGTCCCCAGCGTTCAACTTTTCATTTAGTTTTGGGGGATAAAAGCTGTGGTCGGACTCCAGAATCAATCTTTATAATTAAAATCATATGAGGGATTAAATTGAAATAAAAGTCTTCCTATCCTAAAGGAAAACAAGATTTTCATCCTGTTTAATTCCACCAAAAAAGAAAGAAAAAAATCAGAACGGGATGAATGGATTGCATAACCGTATTGATTTGGTGCTGAGAATAGCAGCTGGTCCTTGCCTGTCTGTCCCACGATGAATGGTGTGGCTATTAACAGGAATTCTAGGTAAATCGCACACAGACATCAGCTATAATGTCTTAAAATGAGACTTCATAAAATAGCACAACTGCACTTCTTTTGGGAAATGAAGCAACCATCTTACTTTGCCCTAATGTTTTTATATTGCATTATTAAAAATGTATTTGTAAGGACTATAGTGTAAGAGATATTTCTATTTTTATTGATACTCAGCTCTTTTATTGACAGCATGTGTTCTAGCCTGTGATTTGTATTTGTAGTTAACTTCATAGGTAAAAGGTGAACCCACTTAGATCAAATTACAATTTATTTATGCATCTGAGCATCCATGTAAAACACCTACATGGAGTTCTCTCTGAATTACAAGGTTATCACAGATCTTGTTTGGAAGTAAACTATTTAGAGAATAAGTTCATGATTTTGCATGGAATTTAGGTCTACAATTCAACCCATGGAACTCATCAGAACCAAACTGGGAAAAGACACTTGGCCCCTTGAACCAATATTACACTAAAATTGTTCTATAAAAGTGAACTTCCAACTTGAAAGCTTTTTCTACCTGAATCTTTTTTTTTTTTTTCCTGGTTGCAATGGGATAAGTGACTCTCCCAAACCAGCCTCATTTATCCTTTTTTTAAAAAAAAAATTTAAAATGTGACTTCCTCTTTTCAGGGTTTTGGTCTCCAGTGCCTGAGGCCGAAAAAAAAAAAAAAAAAAAAAAAGCTAAGGATCATGGGGACTTTTGGGGTCCTAAGAGGTAATTGTCAGTCTTAAGGGTGAAAAGCTGTTAGGAACTTGTAACTGGGCTTTAGGCTAGTGCTTTTAAAAGACTTTATACCTGTTGATTTTGGGCCTCAGTACTGCCCGTTTTCATTTTTATGCCATTCTGTCTGTTGCTTCTCATGAAAGATTCTCCTCCCGAAACCACAGAGGAGATATATACCAAGTTGGTTGTTCCCTCATCATTTTGTCTCTGAATCAGCCCCACAGCTATTTTGAGTTTCTCAGAAAAAGGTTGGAATGCTCTAGCTGCATTGGCCCACCCATTGTCATTCGCCAGAAGTTCAAAGACCAAAGACTAAAGAAAGACTTAGGTTCTGCTGGACATTTTATCCTTGGATCTGGTAGAGACCAGTAAAGGAGACCTAAGCTGTCCAAGGGAAATGCAGTCCTTGTTTTTGGCAGCACACAGCTCATTAGTGATCTCAACAAGAATTGCCTGAGAGGAATGAGAGGTCAAAAGCATGATTTGAGTGAGTTCAAGAGGCAAAATGAGAAGAACTGGGACAGGAAGTGTGAGCAATGCTTTTAAGATGCTTTGCTGTAAAGGGAGCCAGTAATTGAGGTGACAGTTGGACCAGAATGTGGAGACACGTAGGGTTTGTGCAGTAGGTAATTCACATTGAGGGACGCTGTAGTTTTCTTTGCTGCTGTGAGTCAAGTAAGACTGCAGGAGGACATGTTGTAGGTTTGGAAAGGTGGGAAGTAGTTGGCAGGGAGAACAGAAGAATGACTAGACTAGGATTCAAGTCATGTTTGAAGTTAAGTCATGAATTTAAGTGAAATCAGTTATCTTACCATAACTGTGGTAAGACAGCTGGGAGGATTCAGTGTGTCAGCAAGCATTCCAAGGTATCACTATGGGACCTCATTATTATGAAATTGATCTTTGCATTACTTAGCAGTTTCATCTGGCCAAAAAAAAAAAAAAAAAAAAGGCAAAGCTTTTCTGATTTATTTAAGAAGGCCTGAATTTCTCTGGATGTCATTTGGCTTCTGCCACTGACTAAGTAACTGAGTCTAAGCTACTGACTTAACCTTCTTCTGCTCTTACCCTCCATCTGTAAAGTAATGCTCATAATAAGGGAAACAGATACTTTATTAGTAAAAGTGCTGTATGAATCCAAGCTATTCATAAGATGATATCAAGCCCCCTGGTAGTGTCTCCAGAAAGTCAGAGAGGCCACAGCCCCTGAACAGGCCCTTCACTTTGGGTAGGAGCTGCCTCTCTCAGACAGCTTGGAGAGAGGAAAGAAAGCTCATGCTGTGAGATCCTGGATCATTAGAAGAAAAAAGTCTCTAAAGTCTCCTGCTCCATTGCTAAATGAATGCCACCACATTACTTCCTTTAATTCTCCCAGCTGCTTTTTGAGTTTGCTTATTAGACCCTAAGAGTCAGAAGAATTGAGTCACCGTCTACAAGCTTGGATTTCCCGATGTTCACCTTAAAATCCCATGGTCTTTTCACTTCATATGGAATTGACTTGATGCTGAACACCCACAAAAGTTATGTGTAGATCTTTTTCCATGCTGCAGGTTCATAGTTAAGCCTACCTAGTTCTTTTCTCTAACTTTAAATTGGAGGTTCCCAGTAGCACAACAGACTGGACTAGCTTGCAAGAAGCCAAATTACAAGAAAAAGAAATATTTGGGGGAGAGGCAGCAGTGAGCTAAGTAAAGCTCTGCACTTGGCTGCAAATGCACTTTTCAAACACCCTTGGGGACAGAAAGGCAAGTGCCAGAAAAAATTGAATTTATGGGGTCATGAGAACTGCAGAGTTACCACGTACACTGTGGTCCTTCCCCCATACACAGCACATATGTTACAAGCTACAGCACTTGAACTACTCTATTAGATTTTGATTTTTGAGTAACAGTTGCCCACCTGATACAGAAAGTGATAAGAAAAGTGTATTTATTTTCTTCCAACCACTAAAAGGTGATCATACTTCTAAAATTTGTTGAGACTGTCCAAGAAACTGTGTAAAATACTCATCCATCACCAGAAGCCCCTGGTCAGGAAGTGACAGTGCCGTAAATATCTCCAGCAGCCACCTTTTAATGTACAAGCTGTTTTCAGTTGGAATTTTCAGCGCTCACATAAAACACACTGTCATGAATGACTGCTTGTGCTCCAAAGTCATTACTATTGGGATAATGGAACATCTCTCAGCGAATAGCCAAAAAACTTTAAATGTCATGTCAAGTTTGTTGATGCCGTTTTCAAGTCCTGTTCAAGGTTACATGAACACTGAGGGTATTTGTTTTGTTTTGTTTTGTTTTTAAATTTCGAAGTCATGAGTTTGTGCCATATGAGAGTCACTTAACTTAAAAAAAAATTAGATCTCTTTGGGAAAGTCAATCAGCCAGAAACACTTAATTGTTAGATATTGCAACTCTGTCTTTACATAAGTCACAGGTTCACCATCACTTACCAGTAGGTGTGTGTTCAGGTGTGTGTGGATATATGTACGTATGTATGTATGTATGTATAGATGTATATATTCTGGACAGTTTAATTATGACATAGTTTTGGCTTGCTGGAAAGTCTTACCAAATTACTTGCCAAATTTAGCTTTAAGGGACATTGACTTCTATTAAATGTTCTTATCTTTAACTTGACAAACGCACTTTGAGTGTTTACTTTGTACTTAGGTCATTCTTGGCACTGAAATTACAGCAATGCTTAAAATATTGTCCCACTCAGAGCATAGGTTCTGGTAAAGAGACAGAGGACAAGTAACGAATACACCATGTGTCTTTTAGCCTTGAGTCCCAAGAAGGAAAAGCCGAGGAGAAGGGGGACAGCAGTGAGGGCGGGTGTTCCGGTATTCGGAATGGATGGCTAGGGAAGGTCTCTACATCTGACTGGAATGCGCAGAAACCTGAGTAATGTAACATGGGACCAAATATTGACAGTGCTGTAGTGACAGACATTTCAGGCATAAAGAAAGAAGAAAAGTACTAGTACTAGTGAAATGACTTCCTAATAATAATTTATTCTTGACCTGTGCTGCTTATTTTAAATCCACCTTTCTTTTAGTCTAAGTGGACTTGTTCATTAAAAAGAATGATTTCAGATATTTATTTTATAACATGCACAGTTCTCGGTTATCAAAGTGACAGCTTTATGTTTCTTTCTTCCTCACTGTAGAAAATCAGAAAGTGCAGCGGACAGAAGGGTCACGTTCTCACCACAGTACGCATTGCAAGTCCGCAAGGACCGCGGTCGCCAAGGAGCCTAATTATGCTCTAGACACTCATGTGTCTGCAGGGAGGATCAAGGCAGTTGAGAAGAAGGAAGCCTGCAATGTAGAAAGCAACAGAAAAAAGGAAGTGGAACTTCTTGGCTCGGTTTCTAAAAGCGAATCTATTCCCGAGGTTGAAGCCCTGCTGGCAAGATTACGAGCTTTATAAGTTAAACTACTTTAAAAAAATGATTAAGCCAAATATAAAGCCATGCTGTAAGCTTAACACTTTAAACAAATGCTTTTATGTAAGTGACTTCATATACTGTTAAATTATGATATATATTAGAAAAATAAAGCTAAATACATGGTCTTAGTGCTTTTTCTATGTACTTAAAAGTTTTGCCTTATTTAAGATTATAATGGATTTTCATACTCTTTTGTCTCCTGGTATTCATCTGCTCTGTATTTGGTGATTAAATTATACATATGGCTTTGGAGAGCGGGTAGGTGGCCATGTGTTCGGCAATGTGTCCTTAAGAAAACGACCTTTCTAAGTCACTGTAGTTTTACTATTTCGACACTAATGAATGTCAAATCATCCGCCTGATGTCTTGCTGCATCTCTATGCATATCCCATGGTTATTATTTGTACAGGTCCGGTATTCTTCAGTATATCATCAAAAACATATAACTTTGTTTCAAAGCTAAAAGGAAATGACTGTAAATCGTTCTGGAATTCGTGTTAACTTGACCCTCTAAGGCAAGTGAGATTTCCACAAATGACAATAAGAATGTGAATACACTTTCATTTCAAATTACAAGGGCTTTTATAGAGACTGGATTGTGAATACAATATGACAATGCTGTCTGGAATGCTTGGTATTAGCCAAGACAGTATTTTCTCCCCAGTAATTATGACTCTGTAATAAAATTGCCATTTTGAAACTTCGCAAGTAACAGAATTTTTCGATTTCTGTGAGCATACTTGGAATTTCAGTTTCTTTAATCTGACAATCAGTAACTTTAACAAAGAGCTGCATAAGTGTTTCAAGGAAAGTTTTCTTATGCAAATTCGCAATTGTACCTCCTTTCAACATCATTCCTTTGTTAATTCCATATCAAAGAAAATAAACTTGCTACTTGCACTAAATGAAAAGAAACGGCATTCTCGCCTCCTCCTTTCACATGCTCTGTGGCTGTGCTGCAGACACAGCCTGTACGGCACCGTCTGTCTAAACATCTCTTGTTTTATTACATGTAATAAGTAAGTGACTGCTCTTTTGCTTACAGCTTAAAAGCCGTTGCATGGAACTAGCCTGGTGAGGTCTGCTGCTTTCAGTTTACTTGTGTAACCTGCCACCTCCCTTCAGATCCAAGCTAATAAAATGAATTAATTAGAACTGGAGTACAAGCGTTATCGATAGCCGGTGTAGAAATAAATTTGTCTCTAGATGTATTGCTGAAGTGTCCATTTTGCCTCTGGTTGCAATTCCTATGTTCCCCAAAAAAACAAATCGTGAAAGTCAAGAAAGGTGAGGGCCATTTACACATTAAGTAGGCAAACCATAACAACAAAGCAAAATTGCTGTGATTACAAGACAAGTTATGTAAAAGCATTCTTTGTGTTCTTAGGATTTTTACAAAGACTTGAGCCTTTCGGAAAGACAACTAAAGTTTAGCCAGATAGTTTGGACACACATGATGAAAGAAAACATGCCGGGTCCAGAGGTTGGGAAGGATCACAGGGAGGAGAGGCCTGGCAAATGCAAGGAACAATGGCACTGGTTCCAAGGGGAGGAGGAGTCCAGAAAGGGAGCAGTCAAGTCCCGGGAGCATCTGCTGGAGCTGAAGACAGCCTTGGAGCAAGAGGACCAGCCACCTAAGCAGGATATCAGCAACACTGGCCTCCCCTGGGCTCGCAACCATCACCACTCCCTCTCCCTGGGTGATGGAGGAAAGGTTCTGAGAAGGCCTAAGTGCAGACCCCACAGCTGTGGAGAGGACAACCTGAGGGTTGTTGTTGGTGGAGGTTGGAATGTGACCCTCCAACAGAGGGCTAAGGGTACACTTAGGATTTTCAAATGTCTAGTATTCCTTCAGCCAGCTATAGTTGGATAGCAGTGACCTTTCTTGTGAAGTCAGACACTGCGGTACCATTTCATGTTTCTAGGCAAAGTTTAGTCTTTGGATTAGCAGGAATAATTTTATGTATCAACTTGACTGGGTAAAGTATACTCCAGGTACAGGTAAAACATTATTTATGGGTATATCTGTGAAAGTGTTTCTGGAAGAGATTAGCATTGAAATCAATAGACTGAGTAAAATAGATCACTGTTACCAATGCAATGGACATCACCCAGAGGGTACAAATAAAGAAAAAAAAAAAGACAGGAAGGAAGAAGAAAAAAAGAAAAAGATAAGGAAAGGCAGATTTCTCTCTCTGCTTCTCCACTTGATCTAGCATATGCTCTTACCTTACCCTCAAACATCAACCCACCTCGCTCTCCAGTCTTTGGGTTTGCACTGAAACTACACCACCCACCTTCCTGGGCCTCAGCTTGCAGATGGCGCAACTTCTCAGCGTCCATAATTCCATGAGTCCATCCCTCATAATAAATTTCTGTGTATTCATATAATGCATATTCTGTTACTTCTATTTCTCTAATAATTCCACAGGTAAACAGCCAACTCCGGAACATCTAACAGAGCTCAGTGTCTTTGCCAAGGACATTTCATCCAGACCAATGGACCAGATGGATTATTGTCCCCTTTCTTACAGCAGTATAAAACAATTTGGCTAGAACACACAGACGTAGTATTCACTGAGTTGTTCCAAAGCAAAGACCTGCTGCTAACAACTTTTCTTAAGTGGTTAAAATATTTTAAAAAGCACTCCCATGTATTATCTGAACATATCTGAATAGTAGAAGAAAATATGTCAAAGTGACCTAGTGTTTAACAGAATACTCTTAAGCCACTAAAAAGATTAGATCTTGTTCTGTGTGGTGTGGATAGAACCGGAGGTCATTGCATTAAGTAAGCCAGGCACAGAAAGTAAAGTACCATATGATCTTATTCATATGTGATGCCATGGAAGTGGAGAGTAGAACCGACTCCTGTAGACGAGAGAGGGGGGCCTGGGAGGTAATGGGAAAGGCGGCTGACTGGAAATCGTATAAGTGCGTGCTGGTGCTCTTGAATAGTCAGGTGACTGTTGACAAAGATGATGTACGATGTAAAAGGATTTTGAATATTTTCATCACAGATGATAAATGTTTAAGGTGTGAATCTGCTTTCTCTAATTTGACCACTATACAAATAGATGAAAATATCACATGGAATCCGACAAAAATGTACAACTTTAAATGTCAGTTGCAGAAAAATGCCTACTGCCTAGATGAAGAAACACTTGCAGTAATTTTATGTCAAAAATGTTTGATAAATATGAATATTCGATTCACACTAGGTTGCTGCAAGACTTAGCTGCTACTGTACTACTTATTCAAAAATAGGAGGTATTAGTGGCTTTAAAAATACTAATTTAATGATAAATAATTAATTCCTGATTCTTTTTTATTTTAAAATATTATATTCTAATATAGATCTTAGTTTACTAGGTAAACTCTGTTACTAGTGAGAAACTATATTTTCAGCTATAATAAAATCTAGTAAGATAAACTTCTACATAAATACGTGAATACTGGAAGTATATTTGATGGTTGGTTTTATGGCAAAATTTTTATTCAAAGCATGTGACTTTTAGAAAGCAATAGGTCCTAATATGTAAAGTTTAACTTGAATGAAGATCAAAATATTTATTTTCTTTCATGTCAGTAGTTCTTAAGTTTTGAGATTCGGGAATTAAAGCTAGCAGGAACCCTTTTCTCATTTTTGTCTGATGAATTGCTGTATACTAGGTACTACACATCCTTGCCCAGCGTGAGTGTTCTTAAAATATGTCCAAGGTATACTAAGGATATTATTTAGCAAAACGTGAAGTTGCCCAAGAGCCACAGAGATTGGATGGCATTTTACAACTGAATCCAAATTTTTCTATAAAATGAAAATATTAAGACCTTATTCCAGAAAAGCTCATTATTTCTAAACATACCTTTGCCTTTTAAAGTGAATAGAAAGGGAATGTTAAAAGTACGGTGGTATTGGGGTCTGAGGTAGAACAAAAGTCAGCTGTGTCCTCTAATTAGGGTTTAACTACGGAGGCCTCTGCGCCTCCCATGCAGCTAATTATGTTACTATCATATTTTACTTCAGTAGTCTCCCTTTAGGCATGTGCAAGAAGCAAGAACTTAAAAGAGATCTGGGCTTCTTGCAGGAAGCCGTAAAATGATACTTTTCTCCCCCTCTGCTATTCATTTTGAAACTCCCACCATTAGACAAATGGGTCCTAAGAGTCCTCGATGTGGCCTCCTTACGATTAATACTCCCGACCTTCCCCGTGTTCTCTCAGATCTACATTAATATAGATATCTTATTTGAAATTAATTTATGAAAGGCACTCTGATGATAGAATTAAAAATCAAATTTCTGGATTATCTCTTCAGGGCAGATTATCCATTTTCCTTTACAACAGCTTTTTAAAGTATTATAGTAAGTATTATGTTCACTTTTTTGGACAGTATTCAAAGGTTGAGATTTTACACTTTTCTCTTGGTATTTTAATCCCATGTTATATTTGGACAATGAACCTGGTCCTAGAAGGTCTTTTTTTCTTTTTATTTTTCTAACTCTGGGTTACTAAGATTTATTTTTAAAGATGAATATTCAATAAGAATTTAATCTTAATATAGTCTAAGTAGGTATGAATGTTAGTCAAATGTAAGGCCTATACTAGGAAACTATCATAAAATAATTAAATATTGGAATAA
Organism: Ctenodactylus gundi; assembly: GCA_004027205.1. NCBI lineage: Eukaryota > Metazoa > Chordata > Mammalia > Rodentia > Ctenodactylidae > Ctenodactylus > Ctenodactylus gundi. Next base: position 14,670 of record PVKB01007084.1, read on the forward strand.
ATATTATAGTCAATTATTTCTTGAGAGTACATCTAGGTCCTGAAATATATCTAGTCCAATTCAGTTCTTCCCAAAGTGCCTGTCTGATTTTTCACAGACATGTCTACTTCTAACGGGCTAGAACCATCTCAGCACCAAAAAGCAGATTAACCAAAAGAACTTAATAATGTGTACATGTAACACAATTGATGCCTATAAAGAAAAATAGAACTATGTGCACATATATTAGTAATATAAATGTCTACCTATTTTGTAACTGTTTCAAGATTTAATATGTCTAAAACATTCTTGATTAAAATACATCAGAATTAAGTAAAAAGTGTGTAGGCTTCATAATTAAAGTACCTAACTTATGAGGGTTGTTCGATTTCAAATATAGAATATTTCTTTTCTCCCTTTGTTTCAGGCACAAATATGTGGCCCTTTCAATGCAAACCAATGAGGTGACTGATAAAAGCAAACAGGTGCCTCTCCAGCCTGAATAAAATGACATTTTCTTTAGAGGGCCTCATCCTGAACCCTTTCCTTTTCTTAATGGCTTAAGAAGAGCCACTCTGATGATTGGAAGAGCCATGACTGACAGCCCACACCTGTGGCCTACCCAGAGCGAAAGAGTCCAATTTGACTGTGATAATAAATAAAATCTTGTCCGACTATTACAGGGTGCTTGGCAAGGACAAGAATTAAGGCACCTTTATCACTCCCCAAGGAATCTGGTGATATTTCTAGCGTGATCTCACACATCATGCTGTCCTGCCTGACCTTCCGTGTATCACCCTTCTGAGTTATAGCTTGCATTACTATCCTCTCCTTCAACAGCCTCTCCTCAAGATAAAGGATTGCTGATCCAAAGAAAATAAACCTGATTTTTAAAAAAATCTTTGTAGAACAGTAGCGACAACAAAAACTAGGTTAAAATGTCCTGGAAGTCTTTCCATATGTTTTCTGAAGAACATGTACTGACTCCATCGGGTGAATGCTGTGGCTCTCTTTAGGAAAGAGTACAGAAAGTCTCTAAGTGATTAAAGGACCTCCTCAAGAAGGGCCCAGCCTTGTTTCTTAGTAATTTCTGGGCCTATGATGTGGAGGGAACATTATGTATTCACCAATTCCACCAATTTACTGCCCACTTCAGAAGTAAATTCTTTCTCATGCCTTCGCTGGGGAGGGATGCTTTCGTCTCAGGCACTTCATGAATCCTTCTAAAGAGTTTTCTTGATGTTGGAGTAGCTTCTCGCATACTCTCCAGGGAAGCTTAACAGTCAAAGAGGATACATTTGTATAAAAACAGGCACACTTCAAGGAGGCCGTTCAGCATGGAGATAGCAGTGGCCCGTGGGAACATCAGACATGCCTGGAGAGGCCAGATGCCCTGTTGCCAGAGGATCCCCTCATTATAAACGCCCATTCTCTGGGCACACCCCAGAGACAGCATGAATCTTAATATGGTCTGAAGAAGAAAATGACAGCATGAAGAAAGCAGTTGGGTGTGATGTTCCCTAACCTTCCTGAGAAGCTCAACTTCTGCTCCCCTTGTGGCTTCTCTTGCCCCGTTACTGAGCCTCCTTTGAGTCCTGCAGGTGGAAGAAAGAGCAAAGTGGTGACCCTTCTACGGGGATATTTGCATTTTAACCCATCTGACCTAGAAGGTCTACTAATGGAGAACTGGAAAGCAACAGATTGAATCCATCACCATCACTAAGCTTGGCCCTGAAGTGCACCTCCTGCCTGGAGTTCTTTAGCAGGAATACCTGTGTTACCACCACCTACACTGAGTTCCCTCTGATGCTGAGGTCAGCACATAGATCAAAGATTCTCCAGGCTCCTTTGTGGAGCTGAAACAAGACAGGACTTTCAAAAGACTTTACAAAGTTCTGAGCAGAAACATAAAGGGAGGGATAGAGGCAACACAAAGCAGAAAGACATCAAGGCCAACAAACAATGGTTTGCATTCTCCACAGTAAACACGCCCCTCCTGGTGGTGGGGGAGCTGGCTGGTGAAGTTTTGTGGTGGCACAGATATGTGTCAAGGGGATGAATGGTCTGATCCTCATGGACAAGTCAGCCCACTTACAGCTTTAGATATCCTGCAGAATAGCAGCCATTGACTGAGTTCCCCAAGATTGTACCCCAGATATCCATGAGGACTGTTTGGACACTTTGGGCTTTCCTCAGTTTCAGAAATGAGTTGCCAGCTTTTGCTGTTGGGCACAGCGAGGGAAATGCGCCCTGGATTTGATGTCTTATATTGTTTGCACACTTGTCCCTTCACTGTATATTCATGACTCTCAAACAAAAACCACTTTAAGAAGAAACAGTCACCAGACGAAAAACAAAGTGAACCAGGGGGGTAGGGCTGGGGAGGGAGGGAGAGTACAGGAGAAGTAGGGACAAAAGGAGAGTGGGAAAGTCTTTGTCATCTTGACAAGATACGTATGTGCACAAAATCCTCAACTTCATTGTAAACCTTAAATCTTGCACTAATACATATCAATAAAATGGGGAAAAATGTAAAAATAAAAAGAAGAAGAAACAGTCACCAGTGAGCCACCAAACACAGTGCACTGACTGAAGGGTGGGAATTGGAGCAGAGCCTGTGACCACGTGGAGAATTATGAGAAGAGCAGAACAGAGAATGAATTGAATTGGGAGGTGTGGTGAGCGGTGAGAGGAGTCTCTGGTGAGGTTGGAAGTAATACAGGAACGACATCTATGTTCCTGGAAGAGATAGGACTTAGAGCAAGAGGGCTGCCTTTAAGTCCTTAAAAGATAATGAATTTATTCTCTGTTGAGAGGAGAGAGATAAGCCAACAGATAAAAACAGGATGCTATTGCTCTGAGAAAAATTTTAATGCAGATTTACGCAGAGGTAAGAAAGGCTGTCCTTCAAGGTTATAGTCATGGAGCATTAGAATACAAGCCAGGTTCTCAAAAGGAACATTGAAGCTTATCTAATAGGAACCCTGTGCTCTCCATCTGAAGAGTGAAGTACCAGCCCTCAGGCAAAGCCATGTCCCTTTGCTCGCTTGTGTCACCTCCCTCACCAAGTTACTTCAGCAAGCAGAGGCCAGACTCTGTGTCATTGGGAGATAATAAAGGAATCTATTATTCAGGTAGGAGGTTGGCATATATGAGCTCTGAAGGACTATATCATTCTGAATATCTCTGTTCTGTGGTTTTATGAAATCGTAAGTGGGCACCCTAGCCTTGGGGCTTGTCACCTTCTTCATGCCATCACAGGTTCTGCTTGCTTATCTCTTTGAGGGACGTAATAACTGTCTAGGTTTATTCATGTGCCTGCACTAGGTCTTGTAACTGAAATAAATCAACCCTACCCTAGAAAGAAGTAGTCCCATCAGACAAATCTGTGTAGGAAAGAGCACCTGCTAAGGATCTGGGCCGCACTTGATTGTGAAAAGAAAGCCAGCTTGTTCTCAGCGTAAAGGAAACACAGCCAGGAAGTAGTAAAAAATTTGTTACTGTGGGTTGCTTACCTACATCCCAAGCAGCATTCAAAGCATGGTGTATGTATTATCTAGTGTTATAACAAACTTGAAGAAAGAAATTGCTATCAGAGCTGTGGTTTACCAGTGAAGACACTAATGTGTAGTGAAGGTGAAAGCTAATGCTTGATTGCACATCCACTAATAAGGAATAAGGTTAAAAATCTGGGTATTCCCAAATTCCAGGCCCTGTGATCATTAGAAGGATTGTTTCCCTGCAAGACTGAATTGCCTCCTTCGGGCCTCTGCATGCAGTGCTGCAGTTGCCCTGACAAGTGACTTTCACCTCTCAGCTCTTTTTGTTCTAAGATGCCATGAATCGCCCAAATACCTGTACACCTAAGATGAAAATGGATACATGTTTAGTTTGGATTCCTGCATTTCTGCTTCCCTTTTATTTTAGTAGCCTCAGACAATAAGACATATAAATGTAAGAACAATAAGTTCAAGCGCAAAATTTTGCTGCCAAAGTTGGTCAAAATGACCCAAGGTTGACAGGAGTTTGGAATCCTCTGAGATGGCCCCGCGTTCCCCTACTCTGCTTCCTCTAAGAACGCCTTTCCTGCACAGGCGTCAGGTTGTCAGACCCTTTGTGTTGGGAGGACTCATGAGAGTTCTGTAAATACGGTGTGCATAAGACATGAGTTCTCCCCAAACAACTGGATTCTCTGCAAAAGAACAATGTTCATCGTTTTCGTTTTCCCCTTGGCTTCTCTTTACTTTCATCCTGTTTCTGAACTTAGGGGACATAGAAGCACAAAAGGCACAGATAGTAACTTGGATAAGTCTTACTTTTTCCCAAATCATCTCATTTAAAACAGATCTTCTAATAAAATCTGACAATTAGACTGCACTCTCTTTTTAAAATTTGGAGTAAGTGAGGCTATAAGGAGACTAATCCCCTCATGGAAGTGTTTCTCGCTCCATTAATTAGTGGTCCTCTGTGTGACTTGGAATAACATATTTGGAGAAATTTTCAAATATCTTCATTTGCATAAGAGACAAATTTTTTTCAGTCATACCAAAGGATAGAGATGAATTGTGGATGAGCTGAACTTGGTGAGGCCCACCCAGAGGCATGCTTTTTCCCAATCCAGAGGCAGCAATATCAACAATAGATGAATGTTTTAAACAACTTAGAAAGCAAGTTTGCTGATTATTTCAAAAGCACTCCACTGTAAGTCTTCTACCTCTAGATATAGTTTTGTTCCCAGAATTCAATCCTTCCCATTAGAAGCTGCTGACATTGCTTGCATACAAGTCTAGTGATGTATATACCCTTATGTGATTGGCTATGCTTTGAGAGGGAGGGCTATGTTTTGCCAATCATCAGTGTCTTCAGTATCTTGTATGATACCTGACATAAATAAAAACTGACTTCAACTGTGGCAGAAATTATTCATGAAGAGTCTCTTTCATGAAAGAAGACCAAGGAAGATTCATTAGAGAATGATTTCGGCTGATTCTGAACAACTCTTATTCTTCTAAACTCATATATGTAAGTAAAAATCATGCAATTAGATGTCATAGCCCACCATAATCTGTTCAAATGTCAGTCCTTAATGTGAACCATTCATTTGTATTGCCAGGGACTACTAAAGCTTGACGCAGTCCCTGTGGTAAGGATGTGCATAATCCAAGAGAGAAGAAAGACACAGGGTAAGTGCTTGGTGCAGGATGTGCAGGCTTTAGGAGGAGAATTAATGGCAGCCCATCTGAGCCGCAGGGAGGATCAGAGGAGCCCTCCTGGGTAGTGACTTAAGTCGAAGCTGAGAAGATCAGCAGAACGGGCAGACAAAGACGGAAGGGGTGGAGGAGAGCCAGGGAGAAACAACCATATGTATGAAACTTTGAAGCGGGAAAGAGTGTGGAATTTTCTGTTTGTTGACACAAAGTAGGTCTGAGTTTGCAGGTAAGCTAGCCAAGCTTGCATAACACACTTCTAGAATATACAGACTGATACAATCTTCTTGAACCGTTATAATTTCTCTTTTTAATCTGAGAGAGGGTTATATGAATTCTGTGAGCCTACTACAAAAAGAAAATTATTAATAATTACTCATGTTATCAAACTTCTTAGTTATGTTTTGTCTACATAAAAATGCACATGATTAAATTAGGATGCTTCAATTTTTTATTAAATTAAATGCAACCAGATTTTTATAGGTAAAGGATTCCAGGGAGAACATCTGTTATATTAATTATTGCAAGAAATAGTCTGTGCTAAATTATTTTGGTATTAAAGGCAAGCACATCATCTTCCTACTTGATACGTTTTCCAGTATATACTTTCATGTATTTATTTTAGAAAGCAACCATAGATTGTGAAATTAAGTCTGTCACTCCAAGTTTTAACACTGCTGGTGTAAAAAAATGCTATTAGATCACCCACATCACTGTGGGATGTGCATTCTTTAGAAATGATAGGAAGAATAAGGGCTATGTAAAAATAGCCATTTTGTCTGATTTTTCAGAGAATTTTTTCGTCTATAGATGTTTACTTTATGAAAACTACTAACTGGTATTTTGTCTAAGATCAGTGCAGATAAAGCTGTACCCACTAGGGACCTTCCCAGAGACAGTAATTCTCAAATGATAGAGCAAAAATGCATAGATAAGCCAATTAATTTATGCTACATCAATTTTACACCCAGAAAGCATAAAACATTAATATGATCTCACCAGTCACATAAGCCGAATAGAAGTTACCAAAATAGGCCTGGCCCTTTCATCTAAACAAGCTTATGTCATGCCCATTTTGAGAACATGTTGTGTTCTGAAAGGGCAGGGTGGTCATGCCTCTTAATGCATGTAATATCGGACAACAAAGAGCTACAAAAGATGCTCAAACCAAGTGTCTGGGAACCTGGGGTGATTAATGTGAAGCTTTATTTCACTTCAGGGTAAAAGACTAAAGGGGAAAAAAGACCATAAGCTCATTTGCCAACTGTAAAGGTCACGAAGAAAATGATGGTAGGGGATGTGCATTTGTCAGTGCTGCCAGGGACTCAGAACTCGAAGGTGTGGCAGAGACTTCAGGAGAGGGGCAGCTGGCATGGACCTGGGCAATGGAGTCTTCAGGCCAAAGGAAAAGAGCCACAGTGCCCATCTTGGTTCTCGCTCAAGATCTGCTTCTCCATTGAAGGACAGCAGTGCGTGTTATCCAGGACTCGGTTCTGGGCTGCTAGCTCAAAGGACAGGGCTTTGGTTCTCCACTGTGGTCAGCGATCACACGTTCACCTAGTCTTCCTGGTTTCCAGTCCCCGCCCCACCCTCCACCCACACAGTACAGGCTGGTGGTCCAGTGAGATACCCACATTGCAGTGCCAGGCGATCACCATCCTTCTCACTGTGGAGCTAGGAGAGGACAGAGCCATCGCCATGTAGTGCTGATGCAGGGACTCCAACTTGGTTTGCTTAAAGAAAACTCTGGGCTAATAACCTGAGGAACCTTTTGTTTTCAAAAGTCACACAAAGTACAAGCAAGCTTTACAGAACTGCTTTTTCAGAACTACATAATATTAGAATCCTCTGGTGGAAAAAAGAAGAAGAAAAGAAGAAGAAAATAAATTGTACATTTAAAAGTAAATGCCCGCACACGTGAAGACTCTTTGGTTATCTGAACTGCTCATGTCGGTGCCTGGAGCATCTTCTTCCCCTCCCCGCCTCCAAAACTGCTAGCCAAGAACTGCAAGTCATGTCAGTAAAGATCAAAGTTCCATTCCCGACTTCTGGGCCTAGTTACTCCTGATACTTTCACAACTCATTTAGTCAAAGGCTGTAGGGTTGTTGGGGAACTAAGAGTTTCCCCTTGAAAAGTAGAAAGAGCACAAAAAAGAATCCTGATCAATGATACAATCTCATAAGGCTTTGATATCATTATGATAAGAAAAGAGATTAATATAGTCATTATTCCTCAGTGTCTGTGGGGAACTGGCTGCAGGATCTCTCCGGTAGGTACCAAAATTTCTCCGATCCCCACCTCCCTCATAGAAAGTGGCATAATATTTGCATGGAACCTCCGTAAGTCCTCCTGTATACTTTAGATCATTTCTTGATTACTTACAATTTAAATTCCACTTAAAAGTTGCTATACTATATTGTTTAGAAAATAACAATAAGAAAAAATCTATACATGTTCTTTATAATTTTTACGTATAAATTTTATATAATTTATATATACACTTTTACACATATATAAATTATATATAATTTTATATATACTGTTTATATAATCATATGTATACTTCTTTATACAATTTTAAATATAATTTTATATGTAATTTTTAAAATTTTTTTTATGGTACTGGGAATTGAACCTGGAGTCGTCAACACTGCTACATCCATAGCTCTTTTTTACTTTCTACTTTGAGACAAGGTCTCTCCTAGTCACGATGCTGCCCAGACTGGGTTTGAACTTGAGATCCTCCTTCAGTAACCTTCCAGAGTGCTGAGATGACAGGCATCTGCCTGACTTTTTCTGAATATTTTTATCAGAATTTGTTGAGTCCACATATGAATAAAATCTCAGATAAAGAAGGCCAAATATACTTAAGAATTAGCGATTATCTCTTATTTCCAACCTTACAACCTTTTCCCTGGAATCTTTCTATGAAGGTCAGTAGTTTGAATGAGGGTAGAGATTGTAGAAAACTGCACTGGGGTTTCTAAGGAAAGGAACAGAGAACAGACAAGCAAACACGGGGGAGAAAGAGAAGGCACACTGAAGAGACCACCGTGGCGAGGGGCCTTTGTGCCACCCTGTGGGAATGCGGCAGGGTGGATGGGTGAAGGGGAACCTAACACATTTCTCTGGATATCAGTCCCCGTAAGTACTCCTTCTAGAAAACTTCAGTAAGTAAATATTCATAATATGTCTCAAGGCATCTGGAGTCAGACTTGTGGGCTCAGTGCAAAGGGGTACCATCTGAGATGGCTCCAGAGGAGCAGTCGCAGCAGCAATCGTTGCCTTCCTTGTTCTAGAAGGAGACAACTTGCCTGTACTGTCCGCAGCCTCTTCCAGAACAACACATGCTATTTAGTTTTCATTTTTGTTATCACTGTCACTTTAAACCTTTGGTTTCTGCTAAATAGAAGACGCGTTGCTGCTATTTTTGTGCTTTCAAAACTGCAGCTTCAGCTGCCAGATCACATTCCCATCCACAATTGTGACAAGCCACAGGGGACGTGGGGAAAACACCGCTCTCTTTAACCTGTGGCATCCGAGATGTCCCCCCCAGAGTGTGCCTCCGTCCACACCCAATGAAGAGAGGAACAGTTTCGCACCCAGGAGATCAAATTAACTAATGAGGGAAATCTGGCATTCATGGGTGAAACGCCACATCGTGTTTAAGGATTCGTGCGAAGGGGACTTTACCAAATGCCATTAAAGAAAAAAAAAAAAGATTCATTCTGAAATCATTAGTAAGCGCCTCTCAAGGATACAGGCCCTTCGAGAGGAGAGGAGGAACGGTGGGGACAGAGGCACGGAAGACTGCGGGCACACGGTGACAGCAGGGAGCTTCCCGCTGGCCGGGGTCTGGAGGGCTGTGGGGTGGTGGGGAGGGAGTCACAGGGACATGGAGAGCACCGGGAGGAAGGTGGCTTGGCGTCCTCACCACAAGGCTTTCCGCAGGCTACGGGTGGAGTAGTGGAACGTTTGTTAGAAGGCACCCCCCCCCCCCCCGTCCCTCCTACCACCCAATCCCCCACCCCGAAGGGAGCACAGGGAAGAGGTGGCGAGGTGTGCCAGTGGCCGGGCACTGCAGAGGCAAATGCTACTGAAGAGAACCTGGTCACCCCACCGGAAGGGCAACTGAAAACTGCCCTCTAGCTGTGTGTCCACGGGAGGGAAAAGCTGGGGGCTAACGACTGCTCTCCACTGCGGCCGTGTATCCGATCTAATTTTCTGCTGTTAAGAACATTCTTTATATATCTGAATAATTATTGGAATGCCACATTGCAGGGGATCCTCTGTTATAACTTGACTTACTGTGACGTGACAGCATGAGTTACAGACTACTATTTTGATAAAATAATCCCTCGAGGGAAAGTGATTACCAAATACTAACTTGCACATAGTGAAAGAATACAATAGCATCTATGAGCCTTTAGAGTTTATAAAGTGTTGGTTACCCAGGAAGTTCAGTTAGAATGTTAAAAATTATAAGATCAATTTAGAACAACTTCTAGGAAATTATAAACATTGAACCTTCTCAAACCATGGAAAATACCCCTTGCTATGTCCTACAGTCAGGTACATCCAACTTTAAATATTTGTATTTTAAACATAAACAATTATAAAGAAAAATGTAAAGAAATTGAAAATCATCAGAAATTTGATTATTAGTAACCATGAGTAGAGTTCTTAGTTTTTCTCCCAGACAAATAAATATCCCCTTTTATTTTATGAGTGAATTTGTGATAGGAGCTACCACCTCTCTAACCATAGATATTCCCTCTCAGCCACATCTGGGGATCTGTTCCTATTCCCTAGTGGGTTGACATGGCACCAGATAAACAGGGAGAGTTCTGGGTCTTAGTTTATGTTGGTATCCAATGACCGTGCAGCTATTGGGCGAACATCCTGCTAAGAACTGGACCTCAGCACTCCCTGCGTTCTGCTCTCAGCCGTGAGAGACACCTCGCGGAGTCCTTCCTGGGTCAGCTTACTAACTGCAGGCGAAAAGAGACCATGCCAAGTGGCCACAACCTTGCATGGATGTTGGGAATTTTGTATTCACTGTTCTCACTTTCTCTTTTGCATGTGTGTGTGTGACGCACACACTCACACACATGTGTTCATGCATCGAGTTAACCTTCGTATCCACTGGCTCTGTGTCCATGAATTCAATAAACCAGATGAAAAAAATATTTAAAGATAAAAAAATTGCATCTGTACTGAACATGTATGGACATTTTCTTGTTGTTATTGCCTAAAGAATACACTATTGTAACTATTTACATAACATTTCCAATTCATTAGGCATTACAAGTTATTTAAACTTGACTTACGGTATAGAGGAGGACATGTGAAAGTTAAAATAAAATACCATTCCTTTTTCTGTAAAGGACTTGAGCATCTCTGGATTTTGGTAGCCATTGTGAGCGGGTCCTAGGATCAGTCCCTTGTGGATACCAGTGGTGACTTCTTTTAGTGTTTCTTTGCTTGAGAGATTTTTCTGTTTCGCTCATTTAAAAAAATTCTGCTTCAGCACAATGATGCTGTCATTTCACAAAGTACAAAGTTGCTGTTGTGAGACAGTTGTGAATCTGCTATTTTTTAGAAGTAATCTCACTTTCTCTCTGAGTGTTTTTAAATTTATCTTTGAGGTTCTGCAGTTCCACCACGGTGTATTTAGCTATGACTTTTTGTTCTCCCTAAGATTCAGTGATTTTCTTGCTATCTCCCCTTAATTCTGAAAAATTCAGGCCACTATCTCATCAACTACTGTTTCTTCTGCAGTGTGATCGTCTGGAATGCCTAGTAGATATGCCTAAGGCTTTGTCCATCTTCTATGTCTCTTAACTGAGCTTCTAAATTTTCTAGTTGACACTCCCTGTGGTACTCGGGATAATTTCTTTCAATCTATCTTCCAGAATAGTAATTTCTTTCCAGCTGGGTCTAATCTTCCATTTCACCCTCCTGCTGAGATTTTTATGTTAATTATTATATGGTTCATTTATAGAACTCTATCACTTCCTTTCCAAATCTGCTTAGTTGCTTTTCATCATCATCTCTTATTCTTTTCTTATATTTCTAAGTCCCTCTTGTTTTTGTTTATACCTATTAACTATGTCATGTTACAGTTTTTATCTAATAATTCTGAGATGTAAAGATTTCTGCCAGCTTCTATCTGCAGGCTTTAGCACGGGTGCCTTGCTACCTTTCTTTTTTATTTCAATCTTGTTTTCTTGGAAGATTATTTCCAAGAGTTCCATAGGCCTGGTTTGGACTTCCATGGCCTCAGAGAAAAGCTGCACCGGCTTCTGCCAGCAGCCTGGGGCCACTGCCAGCTTGGGGTCTCTTGGGCCAACTGCATCAGGCAGTAAGCGCTCTGGCTGCTGAGCTCAAAGAGGCCTACACAGCCTCAGGGGAGGGTCTGCCTGTGCTACTAGAGGCTCTAGTGTCACATGTAAGTTTCCCTTCTGCCCCCTTCCATGTTGCAGAGTTCATTTCTCATTCACCCTTAGAGCAAAGGGCAGCCCCACGCTTTTCCCTGTCCCTGTCTCCTCATGCAGCCACCGCAAAGAGGAGATCCGATGGCCAGGCAGGCATAAGGCCCGGAAGGAAGACTGTTGCAGTGACCACTGATTTCAGAGCACCCTATTTTCATTTCACACTGACACTCTGCAAGTCCCTTAATTTTTAGCTAGCTCAATGAGGCATTTAAATATGTCACCAGAGGTTACCTTAGAAGAGGTAGAACACCAGGGCTTGACTCAAAAGGGGCAAATTACTGGGGCGTGACCTGGAAGGATGTATGACTAGCTTCTTTCTTCCTTGCTCATTTGACTTCCTGTATGCCATGCTGCGAGTTGCTATTCCCCTGGGCGGCTCTCTGCCATGTGCTCCTACCATTGCCAGCTGCCCATGAATGGATTGAGATCTTCTGAAATGATGAGCTAAAATAAATCTTGCCTCCCTCAAGTTGTAAATATTGGATATTCTACACCATCCAAAAAAAAAAAAAAAGGAACTAAGAAATTTTTACCAAAGAAATGGGGTTGTTGTTGTGACCTTACCTGACAATGTGGTTTAGAAGCTTTGGAACTGGTATATGGGAGGAGTTTGGAAAAGTTTGAAGATGTTAGTTAGAGAAGCCTTAGAATACAGTGAGCTGAGTTTGATGAGAGAGTATGGTCAGATCTCAAAAGACCAGAATGCTGACAGAAATGTGAATTGTAAAGGTCAGGCTCAAGAAGTTTCAAATGGGAAGGAGGACTTAATTAGCAATTGGTCTAGACACCACGAATGGTTTACATTGGAAAAAGTATGTTAGCGTTTATCCCTGTCCTGGGACTTTGTCTGAAACTGTGATTAAAGATGGTGGACTACTTAATCTGGCAGAGGAAATTTTGGTACAGGCTAATGTTTATGTTGTCACATGGGTACTGCTTGCATCTTTTAGCCAACTCTATGGCAAAAAGTAGGGACAATGGCAGAGGAAAAAGACGTAAAATGTTTGGTTTGCCATATTGTACTGCAAACGTGGGGCAAAAGAGATTAGCATTAAAAAGAAGCCATGTACTTGGAATCAGGACTATAAAAACGATGCCTTGACAGTGTCTCAGAAATGAATAAGACCCCACCCTTTGCCAATTTAAGGTGCAAAGGCAAAAGATTTTGATCTGGGGAGAGTACCCCAGGGAACCCTCTAAGGCCAAAGAGGGAAGTGTTTGCCAGTTCAGCTTCCCTGAGTTCAGCAATTGAGGCACTCAAAAGCTGCTACAGCCATGGTACAAGGGGACTGGACTACTACTCAATCCAGAACCAGACCTCATTGTCATCCATGTGGTGCTGGCTTCATAGGCATGCAGAATGTAAGAGTTGTGTGGTCATGGAAGCTTTCACTCAGATTTCAGAAGAAGGTCTTAGAGGCCAGGCAGTGTTTCTGGAGAGGGGCAGTGTATGAAATTATGAAGGAGAAGCCTAAGGTGCAAATGAAGACTCCCAATATTTGAAGATGCCAAGAGTATAGATCATTAGCTGAGGAAAACTATAGGCTGTTAGTAAAGCCAGCCCAAAGAGCAGCTCTGGAGTTTGCAGTTAGAGGCAGTGCTATAGCATGGAGCCATCCAACTGTTTTGGAGCTCTTGTCTCACCACATCTTACCCCAAGTGCTGGGCATAGAACTATAGGAGTTAAGAAAGCTATGGGACTTAGCCCTTGGCCAACTGGGTTTAGAACTTGTTTTGGTCCATTGCTTCCTCTCTTCCTGTTTCTCCCACTTAAAATAGGAATGTTTACCCTATGCCATTGTACACTGGTGGTGTTTAACTTTTCTTTGATTTTTCCCCACTCTTTTTATTAATATACTTTTTCTTTGATTTTTGTAGATGTCCACAACTAAGAGTTTGCCTTGAGTCACAGGAAAGATTATTTTTGGACTGGGTGTTTTTTTTTTTTTCTTTAGCAATGCTGGAAATGTTAAGACTTTGGCAACTTTTAGAGAGGGACATTTTCCATGAGAAGGTGGACATGAGTCTTCTGGGAGCCAGGGTAAATGTTATGCTTTGAATCTGAAATGTCCCCCCAAAGCCTTAAGTATTTGAAATAGTTATGGAACCATGTGCAACATGTTAAGAGATTAGCCTGATCAGGAGGTGTGTGTGTGTGGTATGTGGTGGATTAGGGACATGTAGTAGCTTATGGGTAAGTGGCACAACACTGGGTGTATGCCCTGGAATGAGCAGATCACTGGGTCTTAACGTGGAAGGAGTGGAACACGGAGGCTTGAAGCAAAATGGGCAAATTACTGGGTCATGACTTGGGAGGATATATGACTAGCTCCTCCCTTCCTTGCTAACTAGATTTCCCGTCCATCATGCTGTGAGCTGCTATTTCCCTGGGTGAGCCTCTGCCGTGTGCTTCTACCATCCCCAGCTACCTAAGAATGATCTGAGACCTTCTGAAATGGTGAGCTAAAATAAATATTACCTACATTAAATTGTGGCTATAGGATATTCTCTTCCAGTAACAAAAAGGTAACTAAGACCAACATCTTCAGAGATTTTTAACCAGAACTTTTAATTTCTTTCACTAGGACAATTCTTCAAGCTATTTGCTCCACAATTTGGCCAGTAACTTGTTTTGCTTTTTTTTTTTTTTTTTGCATTAAATAGCTCATACTTTTTAAGTTTGTAGAATTTTGTAGCTTATACCTTAGAAATTAATAATGCACTCAGGATTATTTATTTTCTTGACAGACTTATAAAGAATCCTACACACCTTTTTCAAGATTACTCAAATATTTGTTCTCACATTTTTATAGTTTGGCTTTTTCTGATTAAAATTTTGGAGTCCTCTACAACTTGTGATATAAATAATGAGGTTTGGATTCAGCTTATTAGTTTTTACAAATGGCTGGCTAGTGACCCTAACATCTTATATTAAAGTCATTACTTTCCCTAATGATTAGAAATATTACCACTTTCATAAACTACATTCCTGTATATTCATGTATGGGTATCTAGGCCAAGTTTTTTCACTGGTCTATCTTCTATTCCTATACTAGTTTTTTTTTTCAGGTAGAAAAGTTTTATAACCAACTTTAATATTTGATCAATTAGGAGTTCTATCATTGCTTCTGTTTTTTAAACATTTTTCTCCAGCATTTTCCTGACTATCTTCTTGAATGTTTTTTCATCTAGATAAAATTTAGAATTATTCTTTCAAACTTCCTAATACCCCATTACATTTTTGGCTGGGATCAACATAGTTACTTCCATATTCCCTCTTTTATTATTTCACAAATAGCACCTTATTAAAATATGATTGCTGTTGCTATCAGAGAGCAGGCAGGAACCAGGTGGAACTCTTACAATGTACTGCTGGAAAGAGGCTAATGAAGGTATGGCTTGGCAGGTCTGAGAAAGCCAGCATCACTAGGAAAGCACCCAAGGGCAAACACTGGAAGACGGACTTTGGTCCTGGAGACCACAAGCGCCTCCTCTGGCTCGAAGCTCAGCTAGTAAGGAGTGGATAGAAGGGCTCAGGGGAGTTAGCACCCCACCACTCTCACACTGCCCTCTAAGCCTCAGGTGCTTCTCATTGGGCAAACTGAATCAGAATCCATACAACAGGAGACAAAGGGGGAAGAGGGGATGTGAGGTTGGCCAACCTTGTGTCTGCTTGTTTTGCCTCATGTGAAAGATGCACCAGCCTCCCATGGAACAAAGAAGGCCAGAAGACAGATTTGGGGAGGCCAATGGCAAATCCCTTGCATAGCTCAAGTTGGTGCCTGGTGACTTTTACATGTGCAGTACTGAGTGATATTAAAATTTGAAATGCTTTCACAAGGCAATTCTACTACAAGTCATTCTAAAGAAATAATGGGCTCATCGTCAAAAAGGCAGATGACTTTGAAAAGTAGAGGCGTTGTTACCTGCACTGGTAGCTGCTGATGTCCACTTCACGTATGATACGTTCTAGGCTGTATACCTTCCTTGTCAGAGAGCAAAGCTAATATGTTTCTGGGGACAGAGGACAGCAGCAGGCACATTGAATGTTTCCTTCGTCCTCCCCCTCAACAGGCACAGAACTTTACATCCATTACAGGGTGCTCTCTCATTAGCTACAACTTTGAAACACAGTTTTCTTCTTTCTGATTGTAAAATCCCCGAAGATGCCTCCAAAGTTTTTAGTTATATTTTTTTCTCCCACAGAACACAGAACAGTATATCTTTCCACAAAGAGAATTCACAGAAACTAATAAACAGTAATTTAAATTCAACAGCTCATGGGAAGCGTGCAGAAATCAGTAGGTGAGAGCAAATTGGGCTCTTTCGAGGAAAGGTAGCTTGGGATCACCACTCTCTTCCTTCTGCTAATTCCTCTCTTGTTAAAGCGTGGGCATCTGTACTCCCAAGTCCTTTCACTGGGAAGTGAAAAACCCAGCAATATCAGCCTCCCTCAGTTCTCTACAGGATGGACATTTTCGTTCCAGGTTTTACTTGTGGCTGAGGAGGATTCAGAGTCTTAATCCACATCCTGATGGGGAGGAAATAAGGGCCAAGTGAAAACTCAAAGCAACCGGTAGGCGGCCAGTGACCGAAGGACGACCAGGCTGCAGCGAGCTCTTGGCCCTCACATCATGTCTAGCCCTCACTCCGATTATATGCCAACAGGGTGGTGTTAAACACAAGCCACTGTTTCCTATGGAAATGGTGACCTCCTGCCCTAGCAACGTGCTCAGGCACCAGGGCAGCCAAGCAAACACAGAGAGCGCCCCCGTGCTGGCCTGACGGCTCTGATAAATCACCCATCAGTGGAGTCTCACAGAGAGATTCCATAAAATGAATAGATTATTGAATTTTTGCAGGTCATTTGAAGTATGTGTGGCTGCCTAGAGTTAAAAAAAAATACATGTGACCCTTCTGTCACATTCTTCACAATGCTGGTTTTTGAATAAAAGGGACGGCGCCACCCTAATACCCAGCTGACTCTGGCTAATTTTATTTCAGGATTTCTAGTTAATGTACTGTGTTGTGAATACATTTTTTTCATAATTTCAGAAACTGATTATTGCATTGTGTGCTTTCTGGAATTGGATTTCCATGGGTCTGATTTTACTTTTCTGTCATGAAACTCTGCCTCCTGTGATCTTTCGCAGTCCTAGATCACTTAGATCTCGTTTCTTCCTCCTCTCTGCACCTAGGTTAAAATCACCCAAAGGTCAGTCCTTAGGCACCACCGTTTCTTCCCGACTTTCCCAGATTTTCCCTCAAGTCTGCTCTCACAGAACCAATCCCTTGTTTGAACCATAAAACTTCTCTCATCTGTAGGACCCGCACTGTATATATGCTTCTTCTGGTTTAGTTCATCATCAAACACTACCAGTTTAATCATTTTTTTAAAAACTCCACTGTCTTAGTTACTTATTTCTTTCTGGGACACTGTACCCAACTCCCAAAACTTAAAGGTTGTTTTGCTCACAATTTCAGGGGTCTCAGTCCATTCGTGAGAGGCTGGCCACTGCAGGGAAGGTATAGCAGAGAACAGCTGTTCATTGCATCATGGCTTGATAAGAAGCCAGGGCCAGAGAGCATCCTCAGAAATACACCACACCCTCAGTAGCCTGCCATTACCCTGGTGGTCCACACCTCCAGTTAGGCCCCACCTCCTAACTGCATGTGACGCCCATGGGTAATCCACAGCATGCAAACACAGGAGGCCTTTAGGAGACATTCCAGATCCAAACCATACCGCTAGGTTACTCAGGGTATAGAAATCTCTTCATCTGGCAAAATAATCTCTTCAAGATGGAGGAGTTTCCCAGGCCCTCCCTAGTCCTCTCATACAGCCCCATCTCAATTAATAGAGTCTCCCTTTTTTCTAATCAGTGTCTTCCCTTTAACTTCAGAACCCCCGAGACTGAATACTGACTTAGTGTTGTAGTTCATATAATCATATCATGAAGGCTTGGTGCTTCAGCAACTCCAACCTTAAGGCTAAAGTAGAGAACACTTTCCTTCAGGACTCACCAGCCTACTAACCTCATACCCACTTTTGTCACAAACCTGCTGTGGTACACTCGTACCTATCCAGTGAGTTTCTGAATCCACGGCATAACATCAGGGGATGTCACCATCCTGCAATTCTAAATCTTTCATTATTCCTTAGACCAGGGGCTAGTAAACTGAAACCACAATGTAAATCCTGGCCAACATTTATTTTTATAAACAAGATTTTATTATGAATCAGTAATGCCCACCTGTTTGTATATTGTCTGTGGCTGCTTTCATAACACGTGTGCAAGGCTGAGTAGTTGCGAGATATTTTAGTGACATACCAGACCTTTATGTGACAGCTTGCCAACTCTTACTCTAGACGTAGTCTCCTATCCCAACCAAGCTCTACAAGTTGCCACTTCCTGAACTATCAGCTCTGAAGTGAGCATTTACACGTCCTTCACTCTCCTGAAATGTTTTTTTATCCATCTTTGTAAATTCTTCAAAATTCTCCTCCAATGCCACCTTCTTCAGAAAAAATTGTACCCAATTGTTCACCCACTCAACACTGAATCACACATTCTGCAAACGTCTTCATTGTCCACCTTATTTCCCAAGCATGGTGACACACCATTTGGATGTTAGGGAAATGATGGCCCTAATTAAGCTCACTATCCGGTGGCAAAGATCCACATTAAAGAAATAATTGCACACATAGGTGTGTGACTGCAGATGGTGACAAACGGCGCAGAGTCAAGGTGCTATTAGAAAGTATGCCAGGGGGTCGACTTTAAATGAAAGAAAGAGGGAGTCCTTGAGGCTAAGATCTACACGAAGAGCATGAGACTGGCATGAGGGTATGTCAGGCTCTGGAAGGTGTCTGAGAGAGTGCCCAGAGGCAGCGCAGAGCACATGTGCCTGAGGAGCAGAACTCCACTGGCCCATGTGGCAGATGCCTGTCTAACGAGCAAAGAGCAGTGTGTACCCGGCAAGGCTGAGAGGTGGATGGGGATCTGCTCAGGAGGGGTTTGAAGGTCACCCCCAAAATTAATTCTTCTTCATGAAAATCCATTAAGTTTTGAGTCTGAAGGAATGCTCAGATTTATTTTAATACATTTTAAAGCTTCGATGTGGAGCACAAATTGGAGGAGATAACAAAGTAGACCCTGCAGAGTCTTACTGCTGCTGCATTTTGCTAGTCCTCTTTCATGACCTCCATCCCCTTTCTACCATGGATGTAATTTTGCATAATGTTATGCACTGTAGTCACATGTGAACATGCTCTGTTGCCTGGTGTGTGGCGGCCCTGAACTCTCTTATCAACCATAGAATCTTCCATATCATACACATAGTGTACAGCACAGAGTAAATACACAATCAGGAAGGCCCTGAGCTCACAAACCTCCACATTTCTCTGATCCTTGATGTCTTAGGCTCAGCTCTATGCATGTTTAAAATTGAAAAATAATTGAGTATTACCACAGGCAGAAAATAGTACCGGGTGTGTGTGTGTGTGTGTGGGGGACACAATATGAAGATTATCTTGTACAAAATTAGGGCTTAATGTAACTAACCATTTGTGAGGGAAGAAGTTGCTGGTCATTACAAGCCTGAGCTGCAATCATAGCTGTGGGTCAAAGACACTATTGATGATGTAGGAGTTGAGTGGCAATGCCCACACAGATATGTCCATGTTCTAACATTAGGAGCTTTTGAACGGAGCCTTATTTTGGAAATGAATTTACAGATAGAACTAAAGGATCTCTAGATGAGTTAAAGTGAACTTACTGGGGACTATATCTGACTACAAGCATACTTACAAGAAAAAGAGGAGAAGACACATCATAGAAAATAAAATATGAAATATGAAAACAGAGGCAAGCTGGTTGTGGTGGCACAGGCCTTTAATTTCAGCTCTCTGGGAGGCTAAAGCAGGAAGAGCACAAGTTTGAGCACAGCTAGAGTACTGGAGTGAGATCTTGTCTCAAAATAAGAAATTAATACAGGGCTGGGAATGTAGCTTAGCATGAAGGCTCTGGGCTCAAACCCCAGTATTTTAAAAAATAAAATAAAATAACAGTAAAATAAAGAAGAAGAGTTTATTGTTACACTGTCACAAGCCAAGCAGCAATTGTCTCCAGAACCTGCAGCTACCAGAAGCAGAGAAACAGAGAAGATCCTTCTCTAAGCCTTCAGAGATTGCACAGCCCCGAGGGCACCTTGATTTTGGAGTATGGGCCTGTAGGACCATGAGAGAATAAAGATGTGATGTTTGAAGGCAGTGCATAGGTGGTAATTAGTTAAGACTACAATACAAAATTAATACGTATAGGATGGATACCTGTATCAGGAAATAAGTTTGCATAGGTCTGTGGGTTTTTAAGCATAAAAAAAAAAGATTTAAATATGTAGTTCAAACAGAGTATATGACCAGCAAAAGAAGAGGCAAAATACAAAGAAATCGCCCTACTCTGACAAAATGGCCGGTGCCCTGCCTTCTTCCTCTTCCTCCACTCTTCCTGTTGCTACTGTCACTTTCTTTTCTGGTACTGCTGGAGACTGAGTGGTCAGGGACCTCGTGCACGTGAAGCAAGTGCTCCACCTCTGAACTCCACCCCAGGTTGCCATCCATTCAGGACATCCAGTCTAGCCTGTGACGGAGTGGAGCAATGATTTGCACAACAGGAAAAAAACAGAGGACTAGGAAACATGGGTGTCATTGATGGGCTCCTGCAGAAGCAGACCCTGAATGCATCTGGGAAACTGGCCCAAGAAGCACCAGCAGAAAGTATGGAAGTGAGCCAGGAAAGAGGGGAAGTGGGTCAGGAAGTGGGTAACGGCTGAATCCAGCTGCAACTTCTGGAGGAGAGTAAGAGACATGCCTCAGTCGTTCTACCCGACTACCGGGGACATAGGATCTACATGCACGAATTCCAGTCATCATGGTTTGGGAATGCTTCCAGGGTGTTGATTCCTACTCCCAGCCTATACTTTTCAGATTGGCCGTGTTCATGGTCTGAGGAAGCCCTTAGCAGAGAGGCCCAGCCGAGTATATCATGAAGTTACGGGCAGGTACCTGAGTGGCATGATGGAAAGGAGTATGGCTGGGACTGTGTAGAGGACATGCTGGCAGGACTAGAAAAAACTCACTCTACAAATAGAACTGACTGGAAAAATGTAGTTCCAGATATTCTTTAAGAACCAGTACTACGTAAGACCAGCTACATTGTGTAGGTAGGGACAGGAGGAGTTGCTTCGTTATCTCATTTGACTCAATTCTGGAACGGAAACTTCTCTTTTTCAGATGAGCTTTTTTATCATGAGTTAATTGACTCTTTGTAAAAATGAATCATTAAACAACTGTGCATTTGCAACACACTAATGACAAAAACACAACATATGGGTACAGGAAGGAAAGGAACAGAAAAACAATTATCTGTCCAAATAACTTCACTCTGTTTGTTTTAAATAAGTTTCCAGAAAGTTGCTTTATAGACAATGTTTTACTCTTTTTATTGAAGGATTTCAAGGGGTTAAAAACAGGACAGTTCACACACCCCAGGACATCACAGGAAATGTAGTCTGGTGGTGAGCTGGTGGTTTGATCCCAGAGAACTTGGGACAGAACCTCAGTGATGCCCATTTGATAATTATGCAACTGTAAGATGATGACCTTTCTTCATGTGTAAAAGGGGCAACAGAACTCCATCGAGACTACAGGACGGACTCTCCAAGACTCATGTCAGCACATAGCAGGGGCTCCCTGCATCACTGTAGTCACCTATGTGCTTTGCCAGGTGTTCAAGCCTTTGGTTTCCATGTCACAAAGAAGCACAGAGCAGAATTTGGACCTATTGCTTCTCCCTGACACAAGACAGGATACTAAATGTCAAGTTTGGTCAGTGAATATTTCCTATTATGGTAGTCTAACTTGGGTCTGATGAGCAAGTTTAAAGCACACAAAAGGTAGGGTAAAATTTAACTCAGCAGGGAGATAATACACAATAGTTCTATGGCCAGAACACAGCGTCCAGGAAGACCTGCAATTCCCTCAGGGCTAGGTTGTGTGTGTTGACACGTTCTGTTTACCAGACATGCAGGCTTGCTCCAGCTCCACAGATGGCCCCATCGGTTCTCCCCAGAGAATCCCCCTTTCCCCAAAGTTTGCAAAAATGCCACACTCCAAGCCTCGTGCTGTGGCCTCCTCTCCAAATAACTGACTGTTCATAAGTATTTGAAGCAGATACAGTGGAATTCACAGAAAATCTATTTATAGGATTTTTTTTTTTTTCCTGAGGAACTCAAAGATAAATATGAAAGATGCTGAGGTCCTCCTGGAGCTGTTTCTGCGCCTGCAAAAAGGTAGATTAGAAAGATGACTGTTGTCTGTGAAAGGCGTGAACAGTCTTCAAGCTGAGACCCCGGTGTTCCCATGCACGCTGCGCTGCCAACCCACCGGCAGGCTGAGACAAATTGCCGACACTAGCTGTGCCTCAGTTTTCCCATATGCAAAGTGGAGATAAAAATCCACCTCCCCACCGGGATGTTCTGGGGATTAACGGAACAATATCAGGGAAGCACTTTGTAGTGTTATATACCATTATAAAATGCACATTGTAAGACTCTATTTTTTACCTTATGACTTTGATGGCATGAACAAACTTCACCCTCCAGCTTTTTAATATGATTATAAGCCCTTTACAAGAATACAGCTTTCAGTTTGCACAGCAGGATACATAATATTTCTTATAAATTTAATTTAGGAAACGGCAGGAAAATAATGTTAAGGATTTGCCTTAAACCTACTAAAGCAAGGCGATTCCATTAATACTGCCACTCCGTCTTTAACTCGACACATTGTGCCAGAAGATGACAGTCTTCTAAGATCCCTGCTATTCTTTGGAACAATAAAGGTAAACTTGAGATACAGGACACATTTTGTCTGTGAATCCTTAATTTTTTTTCTGATGCTGCCTGGTCAGGTCCTTAACAATCCTCTTAATGTCTATTTCTTCTTTTGAAGTAGTAATCTAAAAAGTTCTGAGGTAGGTTTCACATTGGCTTTCAATAATGGATGCCCTTCCATTTCTGTTGCCCACCAAGAACTTCTGACTGCCTGTGGATGCCTCTAAACTCTGGGCCACTGGGAACCTTTTAGGTTTTGGTGGGAAATGAGAAGTTGTTCTCTTCAGGGACTGAAAAAACGACTTACTTCCTTAGATGAATCACCTCTGGTGGGAGGGCCCTGGACCTCTCATGGAAGGAATTTGTGCTCATTTCCTGTGGCTACTGATAAAATTTCTCATAACTAAAACAACACAAATTTATCACTTTCTAGTTCTGTAGGTTATAAGGTCAACACGGTTCTCATCAGACTAATGTCAGGTGTTGGCAAAGCTTCATCCTTCTGCAGGCTTCTGCTGTGATTCCATCTTCTAACCTGGCCGCCTCCTAGAGGCTGATGGCAATCCTTAACTGGTGACCCTGTTCTGTCTTCAGACCCCAAAATAGTGTTTCAAGTCCTCCTTGCCTCATCAATGGTTTATACTGCTGCTTCCTGCTTGTAATGATCCTTGCGATTGCATTTGGTTCTCATAGATATCTAGGATCTCATACATCTGAATGTGAGCTAGTTAATGACCTTAATCCCATCTAAACTGAGTTCCTCTTTAGCATGTAACTTAACATACTCATAGTTTCTAGGGATTGTGACTTGCACATCTTGGTAGGGTGGAGTATTATTCTGCCTACCACAGGACCCAGAGGATATAGTGAGACTTTGTCTCAAAAGAAAATGCAAAAAAAGGCTGAGTACACAGCTCATTGTAAAAGCCTTGAGTTCAATCTCCAGTAAAATCATCACCAAAAAGAAAAACGAGTTTATCAAATACCAATCAGTGCCAACCCAAGCATCTCATGTTAACAATGATTATCTCCCACAGCCATACATTTTGAGTATCCTGAATGCCGAGTCTTACTCTAGAACCCTGTCCTCTATTCATTGAAGCAGAACAAAATTTTTGTTTTTGTGCTCCCAAATGAAGACATTTGGTCAATGTCAAGGTCAATGGTAAGTGATATTTGCCTTTGTAATAATGTATCTATTGGCAGGTGGAAACTGAGCATAACCCACGCAGATCACACAGTTTAACCACTTAAACAAATCCACATTACTTTGACCCTAGAGTTATGCTGTACCCTCTTTTGGGGACCCACTAAATGCAGGCATTCAGCGACTCAAATGTCTTTGGGCCCTCAGAATTCTTTCTGTAGTGCTCTTTCCTGTCCCTTTCCTGCATTTTTATATGGTCTCTATCTTAGGTTATTACTACCTTGTTGAGGCATTTTGTTTATTTTTCTAGGATTCTTTGGTCTTGGAAAGAAGCCCTAAGGGAACACTGGAAAGGGGACGGGGTGAGTGGCAACATGATGGCACTCTGACAATAAGACAACTCAGGGGCCCTCAGACCATTCCACAGGGCAGATGTGTATGTTTCAGCCACGGCTCATCTCACATGGAAACAAATGAAGCCAAAAGGCTCCCCTCTGTGCAGCCCATAGTATTCAAGGAGGGAAGTGAGCTGGATTGACTGGCAACCAGAGATTAATTGGGTCTGTGTGGGTAAGTGGTTGATGAGACAAGGTCAGGCCTTTGCTCTGTGTCAGCTTGAAAGAGGATGTTGGGAGTGGAGTCAGGAGGCTGTGAAGGGTGGCCTCAGGGTCAGAATGACAGCAGCTCGGGGAAGGCTCTGGGCTGTGAAGTAAAACAACCACAAGTGTAAATGACCCGGGGCTCTGATGCTGTGCAGCGGTGATGTGCCTGCTCTTCCACTGACATTCAAATGACTGAAATATCACCCCTCTCAGCGGCCTGATCTATACTGAGGGAGGGTGAACTCAGATCATCAGCACAGGGTTTAACGTTTACTAAACAGAGTGTTAAAACGTTTCTCAGTCCCTAAGGTTGGAAGCTTTTGTGATAATGTCACAGTGAGGCACAGTTAAGGCAAGGCATGGATGGCCCACTTAAAATATTTACTTCTCAATGAGTCTATTAAATTTCTAAAAATATTAAGTCTCTAACAGATATTGCCCTTTCACCTAAAAACACATTCAAAGGAGAACTTGTTAACTGCACAGGCAGGCCTCACTCTCCCTCTGTCTGAGTCTGGGAACTGTGAAACAACCCTAGCTGCCTCTTCCTCTGTTTGAATGTCTGCTTGAATGAAAATTTTGTGGAAGAAGCTAAGAGCAATATAGGAATATCTCAAGTACTAGAAGATTTGTCATGTAAAAAATGATTACATTGAAAGCATGAGATTCCATGTGACAATACTCAATTAGTAATGTTTACAAGAGCTGAAGTCTAACATTCAGGGCAGCTCATTGGTCAGTCTCTCAGGGATGGGTCTGCTAAGGGCAGCCATTAGCCCATGGCTTAACCTTCAGCCTCAGATTCCCCAAATCTCAGTGTTTGGTATTGACTTAGTCAACTCAATGGAGACCACATGTAAACACTAGGTTATACTATTAATATTAATGAGAAAATATGATTGCATTGGTGGCCAGGATACTCATAAAATTGGTGCCTGGTAAGTCCTATTAAGAAGGTTTCTTGGGATTTGGACAGCTACAGCATGCTGGCGCCGCGGCCAGTGGAACTTGCTTAAGAGCACAGGTGAGGTGCACAGCTGATCCGTGCACCTAGAAGTCTCGCGGGCGAGGTGGGGCTTGCCAGCGGATGCAGGGAGCTGCTTGGATTTGGACAGGTATGGTGCGCGGCTGCTTCCTGGGACTTGGAGCCCTGCAGAGGGAGCAGGGAGTACTGGTGGCCAGAGGGAACTGCTTAAGAGCCACGGGTGAGGCTTGAGGCTGCTCCTCCTACCTTGAAGCCCAGTGGAAGAGGCAGGGAGTGCTTAAAGCCAGAAGGAGCGGCACAGCAGTGGACCAGAAGGGTGCAGAGGCATCCTGAGCACCAGGAGACCTTGAGAAAGTGCTGGGGCCTGGATAACGAAAGACAGAGCTGCACGGGAGTACAACGGCAGGGCTTGAGTTCGTACCTCCACTGCCCCTTGCCGCTGGGGTCAACGCAGAGGATGGGCTCTCCCAGCACCTGACAGAGCCCTCCTGGGGAGAACCACATAGAGGAAGCAAGAGATAGATAACCAGGAACCACCAGAGACAGCAGAACCATGAGGAAACATGGAAATAAATCTCCTTCAAAAAAACCGACACTCCAGAAGAGCATACCAGGAACACAGAAAATACAGAAACTAAAGATGAAAATGGCACAAATGAAGGTAAATTCTGGGCCCAGAAATACAACGAGTTAAAGCAGGATTTAAAGCAGAAACTAAAGCAGGAACTAAAGCAGGAAATAAAACAGGAAATAAAGCAGGAAATGATACAGGACATGAGAACCTTACAACAAGAGCTATGCCAAGGCCTAGCTAAGCTAAAAGCAAGCTATGAGAGGCAAGTAGAGGAGATCAAAGAAGAAATGAACTGGAGGAGAGTGAAGGCAATGCAGGAAGTGGGAGAAGAAAACAACAGAGACATGAGAAAAATAAATGCACAATTACAGGATGCAAAACACACAGGTCACAATAAGCAATGATATCGAACAATTTCAAAATAGATTATCAGATTTAGAAGACAAAATGGCAGAGCAGGAATGGAAAGACCATAAAGAACGCAAAGCAAAAAAAAGAAGAAGGCGTATCATTACAACGTCTGATAGATGATTCAAAGAGAAACAATCTGAGAATTATGGGAGTCCAAGAGAAGACTGAAGATGAAACAAAAGGATTAAAGGTCATATTTAAGGAAATTACAGAAGAAAATTTCCCATACTTAAGAAGAGAAATGAACATTGATCTTCTGCAGGCATATAGAACACCAAACAATGTGGACCAGAAAAGAACTTCATCACGACACATCATAATTAAAGTACTAGAAACCCAACACAAAAAGCGGTAAGAGAAAAGCAGAATGTGACCTATAATGGTAAGCCCATTAGGATAACTGCAGATTTCTCAACCCAGATGCTAAAAGCCAGGAGATCATGGAGCAATATCATTCAAACACTAAAAGGACACAAATTCCAACAAAGCCTACTATATCCAGCAAAACTATCTTTTAAACTAGAGGGAGAAATTAAAAGTCTACATGATATAGAAAGCTTAAAGAAACTTGTAGCCACTAAGCCATCACTGCAGAGAATTTTCAAAGGAGACTTGGATTGTGAAAGAGAAACCAACAACACAAGAGTCCCCAGAGAAAAAAAGACAAAAGCTGGTAGAGAACGAGCTGAGAAAAAAGTACAGCCAGTGAACAACATGGAAAAACTGCAACTATCGCAGGACACACCAAACATACCTCAATAATTACTCTCAACGTGAACGGCTTCAACTCACCTTTCAAAAGACACAGACTGGCTGACTGGATCAAAAAACAGAAACCCAGAATTTGCTGCCGACAAGAGACACACTTCACCCACAAGGAAACTCATAAACTGAAAATAAAAGGTTGCAATTCAATATTTCATGCAACAGGTCCCCCAAAACAAGCAGGGGTAGCTATATTGATCTCAGACTCATCAGATTTCAAAAGAAAACAGGTAAAGAGAGACAAAGATGGACACTGCATACTGGTGAAAGGAACATTAGAACAGGAAGAAATCACAATTATCAACATATATGTCCCCAACCCTAGAGCACCCAATTATGCAAACCAAAAACTACTAGATCTGAAAGGACACATAGGCCCCAACACAATTATAGTAGGGGACTTAAATACCCCACTGTCACAAATAGATAGATCAGCCAAACAAAAACCAACAAAGATATACAACTGTTGAAAGACACTATAGAAAACTTGGACATGACAGACCTTTACAGAGCTTTCCATCCAACATCAATTGACTATATGTTCTTCTCAGCAACACACAGAATATTTTCTAAAATAGATCATGTCCTAGGACACAAGTCATCCTTAAACAAATACAAAGGGATAGAAATAATTCCCTGCATACTCTCAGACCATAATGGAATAAGACTGGAACTCAACAGCAATAGAAACAGAAGAAAATGCACAAACACATGGAAACTTAAAAACTTACTACTGACCAAACAATGGGTAACGAAAGAAATCAGAGAAGAAATCAAACACTTCATAGAGGTAAATGCTGATGGAAGTACATCATATCAAAATCTGTGGGATACAATGAAAGCAGTCCTGAGAGGAAAATTCATAGCCATAAATGCACACATCAAAAGAACAATCACAAATAAATTCACTAATGATGCACCTTACGGCACTAGAGAAACAAGAACAACTTAAGCCAAAAGGCAGTAGAAGAGAAGAAATTATAAAGATCAGATCTGAAATAAATGAGATTGAAATTAAGACAATAAAAAAGATTAATGAGTCAAAAAGCTGGTTCTTTGAAAGAATTAACAAAATCGACAAACCTCTTGCTAATCTCATCAAGAAAAGGAAAGAAAAGGCACAGCTTAACACACTTAGAAATGAAAAGGGTGAAATTACAACAGATCCTGCAGAAATTCAGAATATTATAAGAAATTACTTTGAACACCTATATTCCAACAAATTTGAGAACTGGGAAGAAATGGATGACTTCCTAGATGCACATAAAATACCAAAATTAAATGAGGAAGACATAAAAATCTTGAATAACCCCATCACGCACACAGAAATTGAAGCAGTAATAAAAGCTCTATCTAAAAATAAAGTCCAGGCCCAGATGGACTCACAGCAGAATTCTTTCAGTACTTTAGGGAAGAACTAACACCAATCCTCCTCAAACTATTCCATAAGGTGGAAAGTGAAGGAATGCTACCAAGCTCATTCCTCGAGGCTAGCAGCACACTTGTCCCAAAACCAGACAAAGACTTAACCAGGAAGGAAAACTATAGACCAATATCCTTAATGAATATAGATGCAAAAATCCTCAATAAGATTCTGGCAAACAGAATCCAACAAGTAATCAGAAAGACCATACACCATGATCAAGTGGGCTTCATCCCTGAGATGCAAGGCTGGTTCAACATACATAAATCAATCAATATAATACACCATATCAACAAAAGCAAAAACAAAAACCACATGACCATCTCTGTTGATGCAGAAAAAGCCTTTGACAAAATCCAGCACCCCTACATGATAATAACTCTGAGAAAAAAAAGGTATAGAAGGGCCCTACCTAAAAATCACAGAAGCCATATATGCCAAGCCTACTGCAAATATTATAGTAAGTGGAGAAAAATTGAAATCATTCCCTCTCAAATCAGGAATAAGACAAGGCTGCCCACTCTTACCACTTTTATTCAACATAGTCCTTGAAACACTGGCCATAGCAATCAGACAAGAAAATGAAATAAAGGGAATCTGCATTGGAAAGGAAGTGGTCAAACTTTCCTTATTTGCAGATGATATGATTGTCTATATGAAAGACCCTAAAAACTCCACTATGAAACTCCTAGAAATAATAAAAATAATTAGCCAAGTCACACGATACAAAATTAACACTATAAAAATCAATAGCGTTTCTTTACACTAATAATGAACTTATTGAGCAAGAACTCAGAAAAACAATTCCATTCTCAATAGCTCAGCAAAAAGTTAAATACCTAGGAGTATACCTAACCAAGGATGTGAAGGACCTAGATAAAGAAAACTACACTACATTGAAGAAAGAAGTTATAGGAGACA